>OX030951.1:69471423-69763923 GCA_943735915.1 Pherbina coryleti
AATTATGTTGATGTTGATGTTGATGTTGATGTTGATGTTGATGTTGATGTTGATGCTGATGTTGATGTTGATGTTGATGTTGATGTTGATGTTGATGTTGATGTTGATGTTGATGTTGATGTTGATGTTGATGTTGATGTTGATGTTGATGTTGATGTTGATGTTGATGTTGATGTTGATGTTGATGTTGATGTTGATGTTGATGTTGATGTTGATGTTGATGTTGATGTTGATGTTGATGTTGATGTTGATGTTGATGTTGATGTTGATGTTGATGTTGATGTTGATGTTGATGTTGATGTTGATGTTAATGTTGATGTTGATGTTAATGTTGATGTTGATGTTGATGTTGATGTTGATGTTGATGTTGATGTTGAATTTTTTCTGTTAATTTTATCATGTGTCCGAAGTCCTCACCTTCATTTTCGTTCCTTAAAATTTACCGTTACGCCAGTAGTCACAGAGTTAATATTCCATGCAACGTTTTTTCGTGGTTGTAGCATTTTTACTGCAGTATGTATGTGGTTGCCTCCCTGAAATCATGACGATAAGAATTTTTTTTATAATTTATTTGTAAGGCGTAATAACACAGATGTGTTCTGATCTATGCTGTCGTAAAACAAAGTTTACCACAGCACGTCTCCTGAGTGAATAATAATTCCATGCAACGATATTACATTTCTGTTACTTATGCTGCTGTATTCACGACCTGGTGACGTAAAAATTTCTTTTGTATTTTTGTCGTAAGGCCATGTATAAATCCTTCATTTTCATTTTCAAACATTTATCGTAGCTTATATACTCACCGAGTAAAAATTCAATGCAACGCCGCTGCATGAATGTTGCATCGTCGATTTTTAAGCGGCTCTCTCTGTGTCCCCATGACGTCAGAAATTTTTTATTTAATTTTGTTGTAAGGGCTTAAAACAGGTCTTTATTGGTGTATCATATATTTAATCCTAGCGTTAATACTCAGCGAGTAATAATTCCTTGTAACAAATTTTCATTTGCGTTGTGTAAGCAGCTTCCACCGCGTCCCGATGACGTTTTTACTTTTTATTTTGCGTTTATAATGAAGTCAAAGAATTAACCTTTACGGTCGTACTATTTTTTTAGTCATAGCTCCTTTAATCAGCGAGCAACAATTCAATGCAACGCCGATGAATTTTGAAAAAATGTATTTTTCAACTTTTTTGGAAACCTGCGCGGTAAAACGTAACTTCGTCACGTCAAAAACGACTATAAAACAAAAGTTTGCTGATTCTTTGACATCAAATTGTGAGTTCCATAAAAATAAAATGCATTAAAATAACTTTCTGGTTTTTTTTTGTAGGTGAAAATGTTAGTTGGCAACCAAATATTTTATTCATTTTCTTTTGTTTTTCACTTATTTTGTAATTTAGCTATTTCCTACCATACTGATTTGCTTTTCTGATTCTGTTCGATCTGTCACCTTACGCGCACTTTATACTTGGAATCACTAATGGATTATGTGCTTTTTACATATAATGTGCCTTACGTGCACCTTACGTTTTCCTTCATACGTAAGATCCTGTTTACCAATTAAAGTGCATTAGCATGGAAACCCGAACAATTCCGATTGTCGAGAGTACATTCCTTGCAATTTATTTTAGTTAAGGAATATGTAAGTATGGTGTATGATATTTTTCATACTTTACAAAAGGAATCTTACTAGAGGCGGCCAAGCGTTTGTAAGAGTAATGGGGATTCGTAAGGGATGTTTGCATACCCCACGGATGAAAAGTCAGCAGGGTTTAATGCATTATAGAATGGTTTTTCCTACTGGGTCTGAGCAGAAATTGCATATGTAGTTATGATATGAGCCACTCATAAGGGTTCATATGCAAAAGTACTGTGGAAAATAAAAAATAACAACAACGTCTGCGGATATTGAAGCTTTTATAAGGTGTTATGCGTTATGCTAAGCGGTTGAAAGCTCAAATTGAATAATTCCGGTACCGGTGATTTTTTGTTAACTTCCAATAGAATTTTCGCAATAAAAACGATAAGCTAAAAAAAACAATAAAATGACACACCTTTAAATAGCAAGTTTCAAAGCGGTTTAATAGAGAGTAAGAAATAATAATCATAAAAATAAAACATTAAATGCTTTAAGTAGCTTCAATGTTGGAAAACGCATGCCTTATATGCAACGAATATGATAAGCATATGAATAAGGCTCCGCAAAGACGCCATGGCAAGTGTGTTGCTAAGCATTGAAAGCAATGGCAACATAAAATCAATTTGAGGTCTTAAAGTACCCATTTCCATTACCCAAGTTAAGTGAAAGATTTTATGAGACCAGCTGAAATGTCATTTTATATGAGGTGAGGCTAAAAACAGGAATTTTAAAGCACAAGTTAGTCGTTTTCCTTTGAACTTACCGTGTGATCAAAATATTTTGAATTTTAAATAAAATTCCTTGACTTAAGTATAGCTATGTATTATTTTAATTTCAGCGTGTTTTTCTTCCATCTTCTTCTTCTGCCTATTTGACAAAAATAAAGTCTGTGTAGATATTTTTTCGTAATTTTCATTTCGCTCCTTTTGTAACAAATGAACCGAAATATTGCGGCTGTCGTATGACCTTGAATCGTAAGCTTTAATCACATGTTATCCTTTATGGTTCTGTTCGAAGATGTGTATGTGTGTATATGTGTAAGTGTGTTTGTGAGCTTGTGTTATTTTGCAAGGATGTGTCTGCGAATGTGTTCAAATGTTTCACAACGTTCATGATAATGATAAGCAGGATGATTGCATAAAATGCTAAAGCTAGTTAAGAAATTCAAATTTACGTCGGCGGAAATCAATGTATTTTTAAAATTAAGCTGAAATCAAGCAGAAAACTTTAAAAAACCGTTTATTTAAATTTGAAAAAGTTTGTCGAAAAGAAGTTGACATCGTATGTTTATCCTTGCCCTTATTTTTGTACCTTTCCTTGATCGCAAACTTGTCCTCATGTTTATCCTCATTCAAAATCTTGATTTAAATGATGCTCAAATTCATGAACTTAACCTTGTTCGAATCCCTTTCCTAGTCCTTGTCCCACTTATTTTCTTTTTTCAAACTTTGTCCAAAATATTGTCCTGATTCCAAAATGTTGCTCTATTTCTTGTCTTTTTTATAGTCTTGTCCTTTTCACAATCTTGTCCTAAATCTTTGTTTTTATCCTTGTCCCAATTCCTTGTTGTACTCTTTTTCCTAATCATTGTCTGAATTCTTTTCCTAATCCTTGTCCAATTCCATGCTATAATCTTTGTCCAAATATTTGTTCTACTCATTGTCTAACTCCTGGTCCTTACCTTTGTCCAAATTCTTGCCCTCATCCTTTTCTAATCCTTGTCCTAATTATTATCCAAACCATTGTCCTAAAACTTATCCTTATTTTGATTTTAGTACTTTTTTAATTTTTTTTTTTTTTGCTTTTGCTATTGGATTTGGTTCATTTAAGGAGATCGCTGAGAGCTCCTTTCGCATTTATCATGTTTCCGAAAACCTCACCCTTACTGTCGTACCATAAAATTTACCTTAGCGTCAATAGTAACGGAGGTATAATTCCGTGCAACGTTTTTTCATTGCTGTTGCATTTTTACTGAATTTAGCATTTGATTTCGTGATGTCGTTGCTCCAAAAATGTTTTTTTTATTTTCCATTTTATACTTTCGTAAAATAAAATTTTTCGTAGCACTTCTCACCGCATAATAATTCCGCGCAACAATATTGCATACTTGTTGCATAAACTGCTACCTACGCAACCTGACAACGTCATAATTTTTCATATTTTTTTTTTCGTAAGGTTAAGTATAAATTCTTCATTTGCGTTGTATAACATTAACCGTAGCGCATATACTCACCGAGTAATAATTGGATGCAACGCTGTTGCATGATAACTGCATTTTCAATCTTGGAGTAACTCTCTCTGCGAGCTCATGACGTCCAAAAAATTTTGTCCAGCCTTTACTGTCGTATAAGAATTTTTTACAGTATCAACTACATAGAGCGTGCTATAATTCCATGTAACAAATTTTCATTTGCGTTGCGTCTTGAATTTTGTGTAAATGTTTGTCATAAAGTCAAACGATTAACCTTTACTGTCGAACCATTATAAGTATTTATCACAGCACCCACACTGAGCGAGAAACAATTCCATGCAACGCCGATGCATTTTGAAAAAAAATGCATTTATCAACTTTTTTGGAAATCTGCGCGGTAAATATAACGTTGTCACATCAAAAAGGCTTAAATTTATTCAATACTTAGCCGTTAATGGTCATGTGTTGAACTCAATTCAGATGGCATGTGCTTTGAGATTTTCATTAAAAGGATAGACAATATTAATACGAGGACAAATTGATAAGTCAGTGACTTTTTGAAAACAACGGTATTTTTTCCGGCAAAAAAGCGAAACATAGTCAGTCCCCTTTTAGATTGATAGTCCCATGTTTATTCAATTTTTTTATACCTTCGACATAATTGCTTTTATCAAGGTCCTCAAACTCGGCGTTTGTTTCAGTGTTAACCTCTTCATTCGACCCAAATCGCTTTAACCCTTTGCAATCGTATAAATTTTATGTATGGGAGTCATGCTGGTCGGAATTCATTTTTGCTAAAAGTAATACAGTAATACACAATATGCAAGATTATGAAGAAAAAATAAAATTAATTAATTTTTTTTTTAAACTTTATATGTATGTAATATAATAATTTGTTTAATTTCATGTAAAAATTATATTTTATAGGTCTTCATCTTGTGGTATCTTTCAAAGCAGACTCCAATATAAAGCATACGACTGGAATGGTAAAAAAAAGCTTTGATGCCTGAGAGCAGACATATGACTGGAACGGTAAAAAAACCTTTGGTGGCTGAGAGCAGACACATGGTCGCAAAGAGTTAAAGCTGAGCCAATTTTTCAGATTTGGAAATAAGAAATAGTCGCATGGGGGCTAAATCGGGAGAATATGGTGGATGGAGTAGCAGTTCGTAGTCCAATTTATGGATTTTTGCCATGGCGATGACAGACGCATACGCCGTCTAAATCTAAATCTTATAAATCCTTAATTGCTGTTTTTTAACATATACATGTTCTACTGTAGTCTATATACTTACCGAGAAATTATTCCATGCAACGCCGTTGCATGATTGTTGTATGTAACAGCCATAAGGAGGCGTGGCAGGTATAGAAAAGTACATATCTTCTTGATAAGCATCACTACCCGAGTCGATTTAGCCATGTCCGTCTTTCTGTCTGTGATCACGATTACAGCCGTAATTTTCAAGCTATCATCACAAAATTCGATAATTAAGCTTTTACTTGAAAAATAAATAAAGTCAAGTTCGAAAATGAGCCAAATCGGATGAAAACCACGTCTACCTCGCATACAAAGTGACTTTATCAAAACGATAAAATCTCTTAAAATTCCACACAAATTAATATATGGACTGGAAATTTTGCATATGAGCTTTGCTATTTAATATGCACTCTGAGTATCAAATTCAACCAAATCGAGGAAAAACCACGCCTACTTCCCATACAAAGTGCCTTTATTAAAAAAAAACACAGTTGCGTCACTGGACACACGAGAGAAGTGAAGCATTTTCGCAATTTCATAGATTTGATAATTATTTGAAAATTATAATTTAATGGCTTTTTCGATTAAAATAATTTTTAATTTTAAAACCTTAAAAAAACAAAGTTTTGCGTTTTTGTATTTGAGCACCCGTAAGGAGTGGTTGGAGGGGATAGGTCCTCAACGGAAAAATTTTCCTTTTGCAAAAATAATGGGGGTGAATCATACATATTAACCCTCTGCGGCCCTCCTGTTGAGTTGTAGGGAATAAATATACAAAAATCATTAAATTTGTTTGTAGCGTAACGACATCAAGTAGTAAGTAGAAGCAACATTTGTGTTTTTTGTACTCTTGTTTGTATAGCCAATACACAATCTATAGTGGTTATTGGCTAATGGTTATTGTAGGAGATGAAGGATTGTAGCCAATACAATTCCTATTAATAGATTATTTTGATCTACTGAAACATAGCTTTAGTTAATTCTTAATATTGAATCAGCGATATTTCCTAACGAAGGGTTTTGGTTCGATGGTTAGATCGTTAAACAATTAATCGACGGGGATGAGTTCAATTCTTGCAGCGGAATAGAAATTGTTTTTAATTTAAGATTTTGTTGTTGCAATAGACGCAATCAGAAAACAATATCAATTCTAAGAAAGACGGTGTCGGAAAAAAGATTCGTTTTCTCAGATTTCACTCCAGCAAATCGCAGAACGAGGCGTAAAAAAAAAGCTTCGCTTCAAAAACAAAAGCGAATATTTTCTGTCATGGTACAATTATACAAGGTAGCATTGACAGTTGTCAAAAAATATACTCAAAAAGAGAGCTTTCACAATCGGCCATTGAAAACACAAGCAATGCATGGTATAATAATATAAGGTAGTATTGACAGTTGCTTGGGAAACGAGCATCTGTCAAAAAAAAAGTCAAGAAAGAGAGCGTTCAATTATTTCTTATGTATTCGCCATTGTTTATGTTTCATCGCTTGCAAATAACCAAACATTTTCTTACAAAATATTGCCTATTTTATTTAATCAATAGTGAGTTATTATTACTAGAACGAAAATAATTTGTAAACTTAATGTTATTAAGTGCAAACATAAAAAAAAAGGTTGAAAACGTTTAAGTGCAGCAAACCTCAGCAGGTGCAGATGCATGTAGACGAAATTGAAGAAGTTTTCAATTAAAATTAAAACACCACGGCTGGAAAACGTTAAACACATATCACACATAATTTTTTCACAACTTTCATTATTATAATTGTGTATTTAACGCACATATTTTGCGGAATTTATTTATTTTTACATTCGTTTAATTCTTGTTGCACGAACAACTGTTTTTGACAGATGGTCGTTGCCTTGTTGCTGAGAAAATCTATACTTGTCAATGCTACCTGTATAATTGTATCATGCAAGCAATGTTGAAAACGTAGAAGTGAAAAAAAACAACAACTTCAGCAGCTGCTGATGCATTTGCACAAACAGTTGTTTTTGACAGGAGATGTTTCTTGTAGAAGAGAAAATAAGCAATTGTCAATGTTAAATATAATAATTATACCATGATTTTCTGTTAAAACTATGACGAAAATTGTTTTACCAATAAACATTTTTTTGACTGCTTTACGCTGCGGTCACACGAGATAGTATTGCCATGACAATTGAGAATACGTATATTCTGTCAAATCATTGGTCGCATTCTGGCAGAAAAAGCGCTCAGGTAGCGAAGTAGCATAAAGTGATACATTCTGCTGAATGGGTTTTTTTGAGAAACGTCAAACTGCAATCAGCTGTTCGTGATTCGATTAAAAAAAAATTAATTAAAAGCAATATAATAAAATTAAATTCGCAAGGAAATCATGGAAAAGATATTTAATTAAGTATTTTTATATTAAAATACTAATCTTATAATTTTACAGCACAATTTCACAACAAAACACTTTTTTCATCTGTCAACATCAAGTGAGCGCAAACCGCTCAATCGAGGTAGCATAAAATATTTTCGCTACCTAAAATGGCGACCGCTCAGGCAACATGTTGTGTGAGCGCTTTATGCTACATACCATTCAGCCGGAAAGTTGAGCAACAGTTGCGTAGAAAGTATCGGCCAGAATGCGACCATTGTCGGCAGCCAAGCAATTGTCGATTGTGACGTAGGTGGCCTGATAAAAGCATGGCAATAGCATGGCAATGAATGTTATTTCATTATATTTATAATTTTTCTGTGTCGCTGTAACCATCTCTAGCCTAAAATTTTTGGCATAATTAAAGATGAATGAAAACGCAACATTTTCCCTTTTTTTTGTGCACAAACCACGATTATTTACGTCAATTTCAATACAAACGTCAAATTATTGCCAATGTTATTGCCAGCCTATTGTCATGCTGACGACTGCTTGGCAATAGATTGGCAATTGCCAGAGCTTGCTTGTATTGGTTCGGCCATGGGGGTATTTTAACTTCGGCCCAGTCGAAGATCATTTCTAACTAGTTGATCTTAGAGTGGCTCTCTACGCAACGTCATGACGTCATACATTTTTTGTCTATTTTGGTCATTAGGTCTAAGAACCACCTTTTACTGAAAAATTAATACATATTCCTGCTAATACAAGATAACCATTTTTACCTGACTTCCAGCGGCAATATTTGATTAAAGGAAACAAAGGGATAAAAAATCAAAGCACTTCAAAGGTCCACCCGTTAAAATTTTTATACTTTTGGTGAAAACATATAATTCCCCGTATAACTCTTAACTGCAATTTAAAAAAAGTCAGACTTGCTGGTACATAATTCAGCAAAAATGATCAGCATAGCATCTTACTTCAGATATATGCCATGATTACTTCGGTGTAATCAAAAAGGATTATTTTTTTTTGGACTGTGTAATAAAAGAACTTGAATAATTTCTGAACCGTTTTTTTTTCAAAATGAGATAACAAACAATTTGAAAAATATTTAACATGCAGACAATGGAAGATTTTCTAAACAACATGACAGTAGATGCTTCATGTCTGTTCTAAATAATTTTTACATTGTTGCATTTCAGACACTGTTCAAAAATGATTAATACAAAAACTGTTATTTATTGTAGTGTAGGATTACGTTTGAAGGCTTTAAAGTGTATGTGGCTGGGTAGCATGCCGTGCCAATGAGTGCGTTCACATCTTCATCGCAATGTGGTGTCCTTGATATATAAGTATTTAGATCCTTTTTTATTTTGCCGTCACAATAACGACGGTACGCTGACAGTAAATATGTCTGTTTTCTTTGTTTCTTCTTTTTGCATTTCAATTCGAAATAGTTAATAGAATAAAATAAATTTGCATGTAAAGCATTTTGTGTGTGAAACCATGGATAAAAAAGGAGCATCTTGGTAATAAACAAACAAAAACAAAAGAAGTAAGGATTCTTGTCAGGAGTGACGAAAAGTGATGGAAATAACAAGTTTCCATTAAGCAAAGATGTGTTGAAGCGTTCCATTTTTGTGTTAAATAGGTTGTTTATCTTGATATAGAAGCTGTTATCACTCGATAATGCAAAAGGTAAGCATTCACTTAGGTAAATGGTATCTGGAAAAAGCTCGTTTTAAACGGAAGGTGATAATAAATATGTATAGGTATACGTATAGATATTTTGGGTACATTTATCCATAGTCAATGTTTAATATTTGTGTTGGAAGTATCAAGTAACATATACATTTTCATAATTTTGCATTTCTGCTTAGGTAAAAGCAACCTATATGCACCTTTTTTTAACTTTTTAACCGTAAGATGTGCAAAAGTACAAAATTAGTCGAAAATATTGTAAATAATCGTATTTTATTTCTATGCTGACACTTCTGTATGTGTCTGATCTCTTCGAAAATTTGGATGCATAAGTTGTTGTAAAAAAGCGTACCGTAAGATGGGCTTCAGAAAACCTTTATTTGGGGAACCATGAATTAATTAAAAAAAAAAAAAACATATATATCTTCTATATATATATATTATATATATTATATAATATATATATGCTTGGCATTGTCTTTTTTCCCAATTTAATTATTTAGTTATTTAGTTTAGGAATTGGGTGTTCATTTAGGTCCATACATTTCGATTCACCCTAACTTATAAGCACCACTTTTAAACTTTTACATGATTATCTTGTTTATTTCGAAATCAAAGAAAATATTTCTCAAACCTGTTGTGAAAGGCTGAAGCCCATTGTAAATCAGCTGATTGGTAGTTACCAGTGTGGCTTGAGACCTGGCGAAATCTTCTATTGTACAGATATTTACGCTACGACAAATCTTGAAGAAGATCCTAGAGAAACAAATTGACACACATCATCCTTTTGTCAATTATAAAGCCGCCTTCGACAGTCCACCATGTCTGAATTTGGTATTCCTGCAAAGCTCACTTCAAAGCTCACTTAAAAGCTTTTATGTTCATAAAGCAATTAATATATTGATGATAATAAAACAAAATAGAAAAAATGAAAATGATAAGATTTCCAATATTATAATACATATAAATAGCTTTTAAAATATGACCAAGAAATGAATGGGAAAAGTTATTTAAAATTATTTTTAACTTTGTAGTGATTTTGAACTCGTTTTTTTTTTTTTTTGTTAAAAAGTTTTTATTTCTTCCTTTTTAGAGAATATGAAATATTTTATGTAATAGTATTCTTGAGGAAAATTTCAAACATGAAACTATGTTCTTAAAAAATTTGTTTTTTTAATTCCTGAAAGTTTGTTGGGTATTTTTCATTTCTGCTTCATTACAATTTTTAGTGCCGCGCCCTTTATCTAATCCCGCCCACTTTATTTACCGTACCTTATAATAATTCTACCTAGCCCTGTGCCAAATTTCAGTTTCCAAGTATCAATATTAACCGTAATATAGTACTTTCCTTAAAGTGCCACACTCTGTGTACAATCTCGCTCACTTTTTTAATGATTCTACCTACCCACCTACCTGCATACCAAATATTAGTACGCTAGTGTCAATATTAACTAAGATATAGTATTTTTATAAATATTGACACGCCCCTTTGTTGAATAACGCCCACTTTTTTGGCCGTAATTTTTAGTAACTGTACCTACCCATGTACTAAATTTCAGCACTCTAGTGTCAATATTATTCGATATATAGTATGTTTCTGATATTGCCACACCCATTTGACGAATAACGCCCACTTTCCTTACAATAATTTTTAAAAATTGTGTCTACCCCTGTACTAAATTTCAGTACCCTACACTAAGGGAAAAAAATATTAAATTTATCCAAAAACTTTTTTAATTTATCCAAAAAGCGAGTCATTTTTGCACCAATAACGCATTTGAATAAATCGACTACGTAAATATTTAAAATTTATTTGAATACTTTTTTAATTAAATTAAATATTTAAATATTTAAACAGAATTAATAAAAAAATATATTAAAATTATGCACGAATTTTTTAAAATATCTTTCAAATATTTACTATTTGAAAATAAACTATCGCATTTAAAGAAAATTTAAATAAAAATATTGAATTTAAAAAAAACATATTTAAATTGAATATGTTATTAATAGTTTTATAGCATTATTTTCTTCATATTGCGTCCATCAAATGTCATTTGCCTGTATTATTTATTCTGTTTCACAATTCTTTATTTCACTGTTATACTATTTTTGACAGTTGGTAAAATATTAGGGCACCCAAAGTCAAAAATAGCATAAACTAGAAGAAAAAAAAGAAACAGAAAATTATAAGCAAAATATGTAGGTAAATGACAACCGGTACAAGATATTTGTGAGTTAATATCAAGTTGTCACTCCACCCTACATCATTTAATTTCATTGCTAAACATGCATACTATATTACTCTGGCAACAATAACTAAATGAGAACTATAAGAACTGCAAATGCAAGAAATAAACTACAAATGCAAGAAATAAACTGCAGGAACAGAGTGCGATGCTGTTGCTGCTTGTCGGAGTATGTGTGTAAGTGTGCGATGCTGTTCCTGCTTGCTTGTTGGAATATGTGTGTACGTGTGTGGTATAAATAAAATTCAAATACGGGAAAAAAACGAGTTGTAAGGAAAATATTTGATTTATCCACGTAAATATTTAAATAAAATTGATACTCAGGCGTGGATAATGTTAATATGCATTATTTCCCTTAGTGTAGTGTCAATACTATTTGAGATACAGTGTTTTTTTAATATAACCACACCCCTTTGCTAAATAATGCCCACTTTATTGACCGTAATTTGTAATAATTGTGCCTACCCCAGTAATTTTTCTGTAAATTTCAGTACCCTAGTGTCAATATTAACTGAAATACAGTGTTTTTCTTATATTGACACGCCCTCCGCGTTCATGGTATCTATTTGTTGACAAAAAATTACGGAAATCGGGCAAGAGCTGTAGGAGTTATCGATGTACATACATTTAAAAAAAAAAAAAAAAAAAAAAGCGGACAAACCAATGAACTTGAGAACCTCCGCCTTTTTGAAGTCGGTTAAAAATAGTATGTTTCACGAATGTTTCAAATGAACTCTAAAACTTTGGATTAGACAAAATTTCATAAATATATGTTTTTTCAAATATCTTTTTTTGGCACAAGACAAGGAAACACCAACATTCACACGTCAAACAAAAATGCAGTTGACTCTGTCATCGACACGCCCGTAGTTTCTGACGTGATAGCGCATCTTTATCCTTGTCATTATTCTTATCTTGCTCTAAACTTATTCTTATCCTTGATTGATCTTACTCTTTGTCCAAATTCTTATTTTCATCCATGTCAAAATTTCTAATCTAATACTTTTTCCACTTTTTGTTCCAGTCCTTATTCCAATCCTTGTCCTAAATCTTAATCTAAGTGTGTTCAAATTCTGTTCTAATCCTTGTTGCAATCATTGTCTTAATCCTTTTCCGAATCATTGTTCGATGTTGCCATTATCCCTGTCCACATTCATGTTATAATCTTTTTTCAAATTTTTGACCTACTCTTACACTTGGTAACCTTTGTCCAAATCCTTTTTAATGTTAATGTTATTTTTTTTAATTGTTATTTTATTTTTTTTATTTTAATTTTTTTATATATTATTTTTATTTATAGTTTATACATTTATTTTCATTTTATTTTTTATTCTTATTATTACTATTTACATCTATTCCTACTCCTATTTCTATATCTATTCCTATTTCTATTTCAATTTCAATTTTAATTTCAATTTCAATTCCTATTTCCATTTCCATTTCTATTGCATTTACTTTTTCTATTTCTATTTCTATTTCTATTTCTATTTCTATTTCTATTTCTATTTCTATTTCTATTTCTATTTCTATTTCTATTTCTATTTCTATTTCTATTTCTATTTCTATTTCTATTTCTATTTCTATTTCTATTTCTATTTCTATTTCTATTTCTATTTCTATTTCTATTTCTATTTCTATTTCTATTTCTATTTCTATTTCTATTTCTATTTCTATTTCTATTTCTATTTCTATTTCTATTTCTATTTCTATTTCTATTTCTATTTCTATTTCTATTTCTATTTCTATTTCTATTTCTATTTCTATTTCTATTTCTATTTCTATTTCTATTTCTATTTCTATTTCTATTTCTATTTCTATTTCTATTTCTATTTCTATTTCTATTTCTATTTCTATTTCTATTTCTATTTCTATTTCTATTTCTATTTCTATTTCTATTTCTATTTCTATTTCTATTTCTATTTCTATTTCTATTTCTATTTCTATTTCTATTTCTATTTCTATTTCTATTTCTATTTCTATTTCTATTTCTATTTCTATTTCTATTTCTATTTCTATTTCTATTTCTATTTCTATTTCTATTTCTATTTCTATTTCTATTTCTATTTCTATTTCTATTTCTATTTCTATTTCTATTTCTATTTCTATTTCTATTTCTATTTCTATTTCTATTTCTATTTCTATTTCTATTTCTATTTCTATTTCTATTTCTATTTCTATTTCTATTTCTATTTCTATTTCTATTTCTATTTCTATTTCTTTTTCTATTTCTATTTTAATTTCTATTTTTTATTTTGATTTTGTTTTTTAATTTTCTGTTTGATTTTGAGTTTGGTTTTGATTTCTATTTATTTTGATTTTGCTTCGATTTTAATTTTGATTTATTTTTATTAATTTTTATTTTTGTATAATTTTTTTGATTTTGCTATGCTTCTGATTTTGCTTTTGCATGGTATCAAGCGCTATGCTATAAATGCATGTAACGCGGACCATTTACATTACATTCAGCGGTGTCCTGAGTATACTCATGACGGGATTAATTTTATTTTTATTTTTGTCAGGTGCTCGATTCACCTTAATTGACGTTCAACAAAATTCACTACAGACCCAATAGCCTTCAAGTTTTAATTATGGTGCATCATATGGTGCAAAAGTTTTTTTTATTAGTGTTTTTAGGTTAAAACCAAACTTTGCTATCGTAAAATAAGGCACTCATTATTAGCGAATAATAATTGCATGCTACAATATTGCATATTTGTATTATAAGCAACTGCCTTCTCAATCTTGTGCCGTCAAAATTTGTTTTGACGTAGAATACGTCGTTCTCGGAGGTAAGTAGGGTGGTTGATAGTGATCAGGTGTCGGTATTTACATTACTTTTTGAGCCTTTGGTGGGCCTTAAGTACTAATCGTACAATGTTGATCTTAGCACTTGTTGGTCTGCTTGATCCTCAATGCGACAAAAATTCATGTTAGAACTGTCTAACTTATATCAATTTTAAACAATTACATGAAATATAAAGCCAACATATGATGTTTTTGTTTGCTTAAACTTGCTACCTATTTATCGACGGCTTCCGGTTTTTTCGACGGCGAAGACAGCGCCATCTAGCGTGAAGACATAAATCTTATAATTAAAAAAAAGCATACTTTTGGGGGCATGTTGTTTTTAACAGACTCGCGTAGCCCAGTAATACTGAGTAATTTTGAGGGGCATGCTTTTTTAACAGAATCTGTTATTGAAATGTCAAACGCAGCCAATTAAATATCCGGGCATATTATCGACAGTGAAATTTTGACACATGGGTTGTTGAACTTGATAGCATTGAACAAATTTTGTTTGCTTGTTTAAGTTTTCTACCTATTTATGGACAGTTTCCGGTTTTATCGACAAAAGCATAAAATTTGTATGGGAGCGCCCCTAAGGAGTGGTCGGAGGGAATAGGTGTCAAAGGCAAAAATGTTCCTTTTACAAAAGTAATGGGGGTCGGTGATACATATTAACCCTTTCCGGCACAAACACAATAAAATTTGTATGGGAGCCCCCCTAAGGAGTGGTCGGAGGGAATAGGTGTCCAAGGCAAAAATGTACCTTTTGCAAAAATAATGGGGATCGGTCATATATATTAACCCTCTCCGGCACTCTCTTGAAGGTCATATGCTCAGGTGTATGGCATAAATATACAAAAACCATAAAATTTGTATGGGAGCCCCCCTAAGGAGTGGTCGGAGAGAATAGGTGTCAAAGGCAAAAATGTTAATTTCGCAAAAATAATGGAGGTCGGTAATACATATTAACCCTCTCCGGCACTCTTTTAAATGTCATATGCTCAGGTGTATGGCATAAATATACAAAAACCATAAAATTTGTATAGGAGCCCCCCTAAGGAGTGGTCGGAGGGAATAGGTGTCAAAGGCAATAATGTTCCTTTTGCAAAAGTAATGGGGGTTGGTGATACATATTAATCCTCTCCGGCACTCTCTTAAAGGTCATATCCTCAGGTGTATGGAATAAATATTTTTAAAAAATATGTCATCAAAAGCGAATTGAATAATTCTACGTCTTGTGTTACGACATAGTCGAAACTACTGTATCTTTTTGTATTTTTGTCTTAATGCAAATGTTTTATTTTTGTTTCACAACATTAGCAGTAGCTCATATGACGCAGTCAAAGCAAAAGAAAGCAATATTTTGTATGCAAGCAAAAATCTAAAAGAAAAAGGTTCACGGCGCATCAAACAGAAGTTGCATGTGGATGATTGCAAGCGAACATTCAAAGTTTGCATGATGATTGGAAAAGAGGTTGCGGGGTACATGCTGAAGAGCATAAATGCTTGGTGTTTGTTTGATCTTGTTTATGCTTTGTTATGAAAGTAGTGTGTGTCATCAATGCAAAATCTCAATTTTCAGCATTTTCTGGGTTTTGATATTTTAATAAATAAAATCGCCCAGTTTTGAATGAAATTATAAATTATAAATTTAAAGGTTCTTTAAGGGATTTATCTTGTTTTTACTTTTTTATGAGCAATGGTTCTAGATTATTGATTGCCAGCAAATAATATGAATAAATAATTATTTTTATAAATCAATTTTGATTACATTTTTATTTTTGAAAACAATAAGGTGCTTCATGTCACTATGTAAGTGCTTCGTAAGCTCGTATTTCGTATCAAATTACGAAACGTCAAAACTATTTTATATGAACATTGAGATACGAAAATTTTTAAGCAATACGCAACATATTTGATGCTTATGTCGTAAAAACCTTTTCGTAAACTTGTTTTATTTGTCAAAATACATAAATAAAAAAATATAATTTGATTTAAAAGTTTTTGTCAATTTATGAATTCATTCAGCAGGAGATCAAAACATTTTCAAACAGCATATCTTTGAATTAACGGCCCTTTTTCGATTTCCCGTACTCTTGCCAGAAAAACCTGTGAATAGTGTTTTGAAGACAGCTCACTAAGCCTTTTGTCGATAAAAAATGCTACCAAAAGAATAGCTGCAGATTTGTCATATTAGATGCTTCTGCTGTTTTAGCATATTGACCACTCTTCAATAGAAATCAGGAGTCCGTCATCTGACTCATTTTGAAAAAGGGTAATTTCTGAGAATATATGCCTGCTCACCTTATCCTTTTCGCCAGCAAACAATTCATTTCAAAAGACGTGCCCCGTCGCAACGGATCATGTAACCTGTTTTGTTTACTATCGTCATGGGAGAGAATGAACAAAATCATAGTTGCTCACTTTCATGGTAACTTCCTCAATTGTTTTGACTGAAGAAGCCGTCTTCACTTTACCTTTCCCTTGCTTCAGTTTCTTTAATTTTTGCTGACTTGAATAAATGCTTCTCTTTGCTCTGAAGAGGCCGCTACTCCCCAGGTCCTCTCAGAGCATAGAGAGTTCCTAGTATTTATCTTTGCAGCAGTAGTTTAAAGTTGTCACACTTTTCTAGATGAGGCGTAGGAACTCACTGGGGCTACCTGGACTCCCGAAACCCTGGTCTGCTCTACCATGATGCTGTATCATGTGTTTGTACCCCAAGAAACACGGGGTAGTAAATTCCCAACAGAACTAGTCTCTTGAGTGTTGGTTGACTTACCATCTGATCACATCTCGTAAATGATCGCGTGTTTCAGATGAGTCCCAGTCCAGAGAACCATTCACATGATGAGGTCTGCGTTTTGGACCTTAATATTGGTTACCCAAGCCGCGGGCTCAATGATAAGAGAGACAGCGGAAGATGTGCAGATTTATACTGATTTGAACTATTCTTGAAGGTTATTCTTGAAGGTTATTCTTAAGAAAAGGTCATGGAGCTGCCTTTTTTTCTGAAGGCTGGGTTGGAGCGGAGTTTTTATCCGAGCATAGCCCTAGGATTTCGGCGAACTACAGGAGAGATTTTTATTTTTAATTTTTATTTTTAATTCGAATTTTTTAAGATGAAGAGCATTAATTGGCGATCAGTTAAAATTTACGCTTATGCTAGATTGCTACCTGAGCGCTTTTTAATAAAGAATGCAACCAATTTATGTTTACAAAAAGTACGAAAGTTCATAAAAGTTCGTTCATGTCAATTTTATATACGAAGAATACGATTTACGATACACGCAGACAAACGAAATGACATGAATCACCTTAATGAAACTTAAAAAACTATTCGTGTTCATAAGCATTCATTACATAAGAAAACAAAACGGGATTTATTTTCGGTATTTATATTTATACGGGCGTATTTTTCAAGTTATCGACTTGAAATTTGGGGTTTAAGCTTTTTTCTTTAGAATGAAGGTCGATAATGATTCAATAATCAGTAGAATCGGATAAGAACCACGCCTACCTTACGTCATGAACGTAATAAAATGTTCATAAGTTCCCTAGTTTTCGAGAAATCATCTTGGATCTTAGCATATACGTTTCTCTTTTTAAAATAAAGGTCATGAACGAAAATGAGTCGAACGAAAGAATCACGCCTACATCCTTTATAAAGTTAAATCATCATTATGGTAAGACTTATATAAATGCAACATGCAACATGCAACTTCTGTTTGATGCGCCGTGCAACCAAGTTGTGCTCACTTTTGCGCTGAACCTTTTTCTTTTCGATTTTTGCTTGCATAAAAAATATTGCTTTCTTTTACTTTGAACGCGTCATATACTCGCCGAATAATAATTCCATGCAACGCCGTTGCATGATGGTAACATGTTTGATTTTGAAGCGACTCTCTCTGTGGCAGTGATGTGATTTGGTGGGATTTCGGGCTCATTTTGGGATACTTGGCCTATTTGAGAACGTGTGGGATTTCGGATGCTTAGGTGGGATATTGTACTGTGTCATAATTTTTACAAGTTTAAATTCTTTACAAAACTGATTGGCATCACTTTTTTGTAATCTTTTACAATTGTTGCTTCAATTGGTGTTTCATTGATTCTATATATCTAAGAACTAGCGATACCCGGCGCGCGTTGCTGCACCCGGCAAGTATATTGGAAGTAATAAGTAAATTCAAAACTTTTATTAGTCCCTTAGTCTGACACCACGCTCTTGTTTCACTGCCTGGTACAGTTTCCCAATAGCAGAACATCACTCCCAGGTGACAATTACATTATGAGCTTCAATGTCCTGTGAGCTTAGCTTCCATAGCTATTCTGTATATATACTGTTCTGTATATATACTGCTATTCTGTATATCTATAGAGTATCAGGCCACACACCCTTTTCCAATGCACATATCAGTTTTAGCTATTCAATTTAGAAAATTTTACTTGTGTGGTCCAAGCCATCACCCCTTTTCCTATGCCCGTCCCAGTTCTCTTGTTTATTTATAAAAAAACTTATTGAATCACACAATGTCAATTCTATAAAGTAAAAAGTCAGCCGTTTGTTCCTTTTGTTCATTTATAAATTACAGGAAAACCACCGTCAACACATGTGTAGAAAAGTTGCATGCAGCGAAACAAATAAACATACGTACATACATACATACATACATACATACATACATACATCAAGTCGGATTGAATCTCATTCTCATCAAAAAAATCCTCAACATACTAAAGGTGGTCAGTGAATCCCCTTTTAACAAAACTGTGTTAGATTAATTCTCCACATCAAAACTACTTTGAACATATTAGAATGTACTTCGATCCAATTAGCTTTAAGCGCAGCAAAGTATGTATGTATAACATGTATTTGTTTGTTTGTTTTGTTGTTTTGTGCTTGCTGAGAACAAAAATAGTATAGAGAGCATCATGCAGTTTATTGAAGCTCTCGCAGCACAAACGCATGAAAAGCTTACGATCAAGCAACGCATGGCATTCTGGATGATTTTTTAAAAAACTTAACACTTTAATTAAAGATACTTATTATTGAAATTTTGTAAAGAAAATAACCAATGAACCTTTTGTAGCACAAATGTGATATTTTAAAACTTATTTCAAAAAAATCGGACCAGTACTTTTGGAGTTTTGCGGACACAAAAAATGTTCACCTTCATTTTATATAATAGTATAGAAGATAGATATAGATATAGATATAGATAGATATAGATATAAATATAGATATAGATAGATATAGATATAGATAGATATAGATATAGATAGATATAGATATAGATAGATATAGATATAGATAGATATAGATATAGATAGATAAGATATAGATATAGATATAGATATAGATATAGATATAGATATAGATATAGATATAGATATAGATATAGATATAGATATAGATATAGATATAGATATAGATATAGATATAGATATAGATATAGATATAGATATAGATATAGATATAGATATAGATATAGATATAGATATAGATATAGATATAGATATAGATATAGATATAGATATAGATATAGATATAGATATAGATATAGATATAGATATAGATATAGATATAGATATAGATATAGATATAGATATAGAAGGGATATGTATATTCAACATTCATCTCCACTGGTCTTAAAAGCAGGAACAAATTGTTTGCCTGAAGAAAGTCCAAAAAGCTCAGCCCAATTAATAGAGTTCCAGCAATCTTTTTAACTTTTCCACTAAAAAATATTAAATCTCCGGCAGCTACAAGATGGCTTACTATGCAGCCTTGCATTGTAGTTTGCTAGCAAATTGGAGTGAAACTTAAGAGGTTTTGGACCCTAAAGTTGCTTTAGAGCAATTCCCTCTCGAATTTGTAGAGGTAAATAAGTATTCCCTGGAGGATGAATGCAATGACTCGCCTTTTTTTTTTTTGTAATGACCAAATCGATTATTCTGTTGTAAATTTTTAGAAAACTATTTCAAGCAAAAAATTCAGATTTAAATGTAAAAATTTTCTGATGATTATTTCTTTTCTTTAATTAGATAAAAACGTTATTGGTATATATTTTGGATGGAATTTTTTGTGGGTTTTTTGTGTCATTTTGGTGGGATAAACAGGTTTAAATCGAGATGCGATCGGGATTTTTTACTAAATCCGAATCACATCACTGCTCTGTGGTCTCATGACGGTTTAAATTATTTGTCTATATCTGTCGTGACAACTGATACCAACCTTTAGGGCCATTTTAACAGTCCCAGCTTAAGGTGCTCTTAAATTAAGGAAATTTGAACACTAAAGCACACCTTAAGTGTCGTGCGTTTTAACAGTCAACCCTTAAGGTACACTTAAGAAATTTGTTTTGCAACAGCTCCCCGATCTCTTCATCATTTATATCAGAATCAATGCTTAAATTAACTTGTAAATTTCTTCGTTTCAACAAACGCGATTCCATTTTTCTTATTAAAAAAATATGAAACAGTTCATTCTTGAGGAGATCTTAAGCGTTCAATATTGGCAGCTTAAGGAACTCTTAAGTGCGACTGTGTTTTCTGCACTGTTAAAATGATTATAAGCTTAAGGTCTCCTTAAGTGCTAAGGGGACCTTAAGCCTACACTGTTATATTGGCCCTTACTGACGTATAATTTTTTATAATTTATGAAATTTTAAAATATGACCATTTTTTCGGTTTAGTAAAAAGTTCTTGTGCGTTTAGTCGTTGATTATTGAAAAATATTCGCGTAGAAAGAGAATTTTAATTTTTTGTGCACAAAATTGAGGTTGTTTTAAGAGGGTTAAGAGGATCAGGATATACCCCCTCCCATTCGTTTTTTTCTTGTCCTGACGCAAGAAATCTCCAGACGTATAAGAGGTTCTTAAAGTTTTCATAAGTATACAAGTTAAAATTCTAATTTCGTCCTACCTCAAAGAAAAAAAAAATGTTTAAGCTTATGATAAGTTGTAAACTTGTTGACCTATCTTTATCTGACTATCACCCTGTATATTAGTTAAATTTATTTGAAGCTTTGTTCTATTTATGAATAAACCTCTTCTCTAATTTTGCAAAGTTTTTAATACATTCCATCTCTTCACACTATTTTAACTCATTCATAGTGCTTTTGTGCAGGTGCAAACATTTTTGAAAACAAAAATTTTATTACTTTTTGTTTCAGTTTATTCCTTTTCTCGTCACTTAATGTCAGCTTAACTCCCTGCCAGATGGCGAGATTATGAACCATGAATTAGTTTAAAGCGCGGAAGACATCATAATGGCATCAAACTAGCACGTTTGCCTGTGGCTTAACAGCGATAAAGAAGGCTGCCATTGTTTAACCAGTCTGTTGGAACTGCCTTGAAACCGTTCGATTAGCATTAAGTGCAATTTCCTGTGATTAAATCATTCGTTTGTGCATTTTTTCATTAAGCTTGATGGACTTTTCTATTCATTGCATTTTCTTCTTCTTCTTAGATCATAAAAATAATTGCATTGTTTTAGATGCATTTCCTGCAATTTCTTTGCCATATGCAGTTTAGAATTTTATGATATCCACCATATTTTGAGTTACGCCAAAAAGGATATAAAAGAAGCAGAATTTATAGACTATGAGCGTATTTAATGGATCCAAAGATATTTTACAGGGATTATGCCAGACAATTTGGTTAAGATAATAAAAAACATTTTAGTTATTGAATATGATGACAGTGAAATATAGTAGGTGTGCAGACAATACGAGTATGAGAGAAAGTTAGTAAAACACAAATTTAGCATTTGTCCAAATGTTGAGATGAGATAAGGTAATGTAAGGTAAGGTAAGGTAAGGTAAGGTAAGGTAAGGTAAGGTAAGGTAAGGTAAGGTAAGGTAAGGTAAGGTAAGGTAAGGTAAGGTAAGGTAAGTGTTTGTGTTCAGCGTTTGGTTTTGGGTGAAACACCGAAAACCTCACAACTGAATGTGCTTGCTGTGTTCAGCTTTTGGGTTTTTGGGTGAAACACCTAAAAACCACCGAAAATGAAATGTTTGTTTTGCTTTGGGTGAAACACCGAAAGCTTTATGTTGAATATAGCAATTGGTACATAAACCAATTGCTAACCAAAATAAAGAGCACTAGTTCTTGATTGAATTTGTACTGTTCTTAATATTTATTGATTTCTCTATTTATACTAATTTTCCTTAAAATACAATATGTAAAAATGTTAACAAATCATTTTATATATATACAAGAAAATAAAAATAACAATAACTGATATTATACATATTAATAAAATTAATTAAAATGTTAATTTGACAATATTAAAGTTTAGTGACCGACACGGTCAGTCACCTGCTTAGTGCAATTCAAGGCTAAGCTAACGGCATGCAGTTTTCTGCTGACGGTTGTTTTTTCTGTTTTCCGTTGTCGCTTATTTGTTGGTCGCCAAGGTTGTTGTTGTTGTTGTAGCGACTGATGGTTTTAAGTTGCAAATATAGTTTTTTTGCAGGTATAAACATTCTCCCCCGCGTTGAACGATCGTTCAACAGATACGTCTTATGAGCCGAGTTATACGTCTATGGTGAATGAGTGTTGACGCGGCCTTGGTTCAGGTGGAGTTGTGTTGGTTTCTGTCTGAAGTGGGTTCATCTGGGGTGGAGTGAGAACGAAAACACCTTGGTCTGTTAGTTGTAGATGACTTGGTGTCGCCCTTTTTTGTCTCGATGTCTCTTGCTGTTTTCTCCACAAATAATGTTTACATAACATGGCGATGATGACTAACAAACTTAGTGCTAGTGCTGTATATCCAACTGCAAAACTATGGTGGCGGTGTTCTCGAAAGGCATTAGGTAGATCATTGATTTGGTGTGATTCTAATTTTTGTTGTAGCGATGTGAGTTCCTTTAGCTGCGTGGTGTATTGATCTTCCATTATGTTTGCATAACGAGGATGTGGTGGAATAGGTTTTTTCGCTTCAGTCAAATGACCAGCGCTGGTGTATGAAGTACTTGCTTCTGAAGAGAATAATTGATTTCCTAACAACGTCAGGTGTTTGTGTTTGATAATGCATGACGGTGCTAGCTGTAGGAATCCTGAACCTTCCAATGATATTTGTGTTACTTGGTTATCGCATATGGCCGTTACTTGTATCCGTTCAGCTAGTGCAAAAATCCACCGATTTCTTTGGTTAGTCTGAATCCATACGTGATCATCCATTTGCACAAATTCACAAAGCGAACTTGTTTCGTTGTTGAACAAATTGACTTCACATGAGCAAGTGGTTGCGCCCTTGTTGTAGATTGGCTGTGTGTTGGGGCATAAGTATGCGTCTTCTTCCAATTTGGTGCAAGACTGCAAATTTTCTGTGTTGGTTGGAAAGTATTTGTCACGATGCAGAGTGATGGCAAGTATTGGTGTTGACGGTTTTATTGCTACCATAGTGTTGTTCACCCAGATAGGTATTGCTAGCAACCGATATAACTCAAATTGATCTGGCTCGGTTAGTGGGATCGTTATTCTGAATATGGCATGTCTTTTGGTAATGCTTCCTTGGACATTCATTAAATTGTATATTGATGGAAGGTTTCCGTGGTAACCTGGAATCTGCCTGGTTGGTGGTAAATGTGTCGTGATTTTTGCAATTTCGCTGTTGAGTTGTTGTGGTGATAGAAGGTGAGGGCTAATTTGTCCATGGTGAACATTGATCAAAACATTGATTATCGCTGATTGTATTCGTCGTATGTTTGATGATGTAAGCATTAATTGAAGAGCCTGTGAAAAGAATATTTGACTTAATTTCTCATTGTAGACCTCCTGCTCTTCTTCGTGAACCATGTTCACCATCTCAACAAATTTTTCCTCGAATTTTGCGAAGGTTTTTTGTGCTGTGATCTGGTCGTGTTTTATGATATTTATCGTTGAATCAATAATTGATGTTTGCTCCTTTACCAACCTCACCACCTGCTGTTCGTTGTTTCCTATAGCTGCGATTGTGTCAGACATTTGATTAGCGTACTCGGAGTCTAACAATCCAAACAACGAATTAGCTATGTTTCCCACAAAATTTATTGCTCCTCTTTTTTGACGATGAGGAGTCAAAAAACTGTTGTCCATGGCTAATTCTGTGCCAGTATGCAGAAATTGCGTGACCAGATCTTCACATAACGTTTTTTGCTTTAATTGCTGACACACAAGTTGCATGGCGTATGTGCCATTTGTAAATAACTCGATTTCAGTAAATAACGGTTTGAGATCATAAAAGATCACCATGTTCCATTCGCTGGCAATTATTTGACTTGTTCCAATATGTTCGAAATGAATGCCCGCAGGTGAATCAATTTTCTCAATCTTGATTGGACTACAAAGCACGATTGGTAACATCAGCAGGATCGCCAGAATTGTTATTGGGGTGTAATGTAGTGCTCTTCTTTGCCTTTTCTTGGATACTACTTCCTGATTTTCATCGACATTTTGTTGTGAATTTATTTGTCGTTCATGTTTTTTGGATCCATTTGTTAAATTGGATTCCTGGATTGACGAAATGGTTTCATTCTTGCCATTGTTGCTGGGTGGGGGCATTGTACCTTGTTCATCGTTTTCTTCTGTATTAACAGGTAAAGGAGCTAGACGATGAATTGCACGTTTGAAGATACCCTTGGCAGTTTTTACGTCAACGACTCTTACAGCTCCATCGTCTCCCTTGTAAACCTGCACGATGCGTCCCAAGGGCCAATGCATGACAGGGACATTATCTTCCTTGATGATGACCATGTCTCCAGGCTTGATGTTAGCAGTTTGTGTCTTCCATTTATGGCGTTGCTGGAGCTCGTGGAGATATTCACTGGACCATCTTTTCCAAAAATCATGCTTTAGTTGAGATACCTGCTTCCAGCGAGATAAAAGCGTTAATTTTGTTGGTTCTGCTTGATTGTCTACTGGTGTTGTAAGGGCCTCGCCTATAAGCAAATGTCCTGGAGTTAATGTTGATAAATCAGTCGGATCATTTGACATTGGAGTTAAGGGCCTTGAGTTGAGTATTGCTTCCACCTCTACAATTACCGTCTCCAATTCTTCGTACGTCAGTGACGCCTTTGAAATGCTTCGTAGCAACAGATGTTTTGCAGATTTTACCGCCGCTTCCCACAAGCCTCCAAAATGTGGTGCCCTAGGGGGAATGAAGTGGAATTGTATTCCCTTCGTGCTGCATGTGGAGATGATTGTTTCCTGTCCATTATCGGAATAGATATTCTGAGCCAGTTCTGATAGTTGATTTTTGGCTCCTACGAAGTTTGTTGCATTGTCAGAATAAATGTTCCGACAACGTCCACGACGGCTGATAAAACGTTTTAGTGCCCCGATATAGGCCTCTGTCGACAAATCGCTTACTAATTCTAGGTGAACTGCCTTGGTGGCAAAACAGCAGAATACAGCAATATATGCCTTGGTTGGTCTTTTACCTCTGATTTTGTAATGAATCCAAAGCGGCCCGCAGTAGTCAACGCCAGCATTGATAAAGGGTCTTGCGGGAGTCACACGCGCAGGTGGAAGATTACCCATGATCTGTTGGAAAAGTTGTGGTCGAGCCTTGTTGCATATTATGCACTGTTGAACAGTTGCTCTGGCTGTTGATTTTCCTTTAATCGGCCAAAACCGCTGTCTTATTACTCCCAATAATGCTTGAGATCCGCAGTGCTTGTTGTCTTCATGTACCATGATGAACAATAATTTAATCAATGGGTCCTTGTATGGGATTAATATTGGGTGTTTAGAGTCATATGGTAATGCAGAAGCCTCCAGACGTCCTCCCACTCGAACAAGACCTCTATCATCAATGAAAGGAGCTAGACTGGTGATTGAACTTGTTTTTTCCACTTCATGATGCATTCTCAAATGTTTTAGATCTTGACTAAAATTGGAAGCCTGAATTGTTCTCATAATGTAAACTAGCGTTGTGTCTAACTCATCTGAACTTGGTGATTTGTGGATTGGGCGAGATGTCCTTGGAATTCTTGTGTTTTTAACGAATCGGAAAATGTAAGCTACGGTTCTTTGCAAACGTCGAAAAGAGTTTTTGTGATTTAACCCTTCTAGAAGATTTGTAGTAGTAAATCCAACTGCTGCTGAAATTACCTTGGAACTTCTTATTTCCAATGAACATTCTTCACGTGGAGGCTGCAATGGCCATGAAGTCACAGCTCTATGCAGAAATACTGGACCGTAAAACCAGAAATTGTTGTTAACTAATTTTTCAGGTGTGAGTCCTCTAGAAATAACGTCGGCAGGGTTGTCTTCAGAGCGGACATGTCGCCACTGTTGTGGAGATGATATTTGTTGAATTGCTGAGATTCTATTGGCTATGAACGTGTGATAATGTGAAGATTCTGCATTTATCCATCCCAGGACTGCTGTGGAGTCGGACCAAAGAAAAAAAGGAGTTTTCTTGAAGTAATCGATTTCTTGTAGTTTTTGCATTAAATCTACGGCGAGCTTAGCGGCGCAGAGCTCTAGCCGAGGCAGTGTAATTTGTTTTGTCGGAGCGACACGTGAGCGTGCACATAAAAGTCGTACTATGACTGTCTTGTGTTCGTCAATTGATCTTATATAGGCTACTGCTCCGTACGCTTGCTCTGACGCATCAGCAAATATGTGCACTTGAGGATCAGTGATTAGTTTGTGGCCAAAAATGTGACGGGGAATATTGATATTCTCCAATAGTTTAAATTCGCTTTTGAACTTGTGCCAGGTCAATTGCATGTCATGGGGCAGAACAGCATCCCAATCAAGCTTAAGCTTCCATAGTTGTTGAAGAAATATTTTTGCGGTGGCAGTTACTGGCGCAATAAAGCCAAGTGGATCGAATATGCGAGAAATGTCCGACAAGGCTGTTCGTTTTGTCAGGCTCAAATTTTCAATTTTAGTGATTTTAATTTTGAATTCGTCCATTTTAGGGCTCCATGTAAGACCCATTGTTTTGACGCTTTCGTTTCCTGAGTTGTCGAAGCAAAGCTTAACTTCTTGGTCTGCAGCCGGAATGTTTTGAAGTAATTTCGGATGATTTGCGCACCATTTTCGGAGGTTGAATCCTGTTGAGCCCAGCATCTGCCGGAGTTGATGTTGAAGTTCGATGGTGGTACTAAGTTTATCTGATCCACATAGCACGTCATCGACATAAAAATTGCATTTTATGGCCTCTGCAGCCAATGGAAAGGTGTTTGCTTGCCCTTCAGCTAATGCTTGCAGCGAGCGAATGGCTAGGTAGGGAGCAGAAGTTGTACCGTAGGTTACTGTGGTAAGTCGAAAACATTTCATGTGCTGGGACGGATCCTCTCTCCACCAAATCAGTTGGTATTTCTGGTCGTCTTTGTTGATCCGTATCTGTCTGTACATTTTTTCGATATCTGCCGTAAATACGAAACGATGAATACGAAATCGCAGGAGAATCGAGAACACGTCGTCCTGGATGGTAGGACCAGTAGCTAACAGATCGTTTAGTGAAACGTTGGAAGATGTTTTAGCCGAGGCGTCAAAAACTACTCTTAACTTTGTTGTCGAACTGTCTGGTTTAATAACTGCATGATGAGGAAGAAAATAATGTGGTCCTTTGATTTCAGTTGGCGATATTTCTTCCATGTGACCAAGCTTCTCATATTCGCGCATAAAGGAAACGTATTGCGTTTTGTATTCTGGATTTTTGTTCATTTTTCGTTCAATAGCCTTGAATCTCTGCAAGGCTATATCTCTTGATTCTCCGAGATGGCTAGGGTCACTTTGAAAAGGTAGTCTGACTATAAATCGGCCGTCCTGATGTCGACGAACGTTGCTTATGAAGTGATTTTCACAACGCATCTCGGCAGCTGTGAGTTTGCTGGCCCGAGAGTCACATTCTTCTAACTTCCAAAAATTTTCCAGTGTTTTGTTTAGTGATTCATCTTCTGTACATATACCACAGGTGATAGATCTAGTGGCTGTATCTTGATTGTATTCTCCGCCTATGATCCAGCCAAAAAGCGTATTTTGCAGGATTGGTCGTCCTTCTCCAAGTGATATTTTTCCACTGCTTAGTGTTGAAAAGAATAGTCCAGCCCCGATGAGTAGGTCGATGCTTCCAGCTTCATGGAAATTGGGATCGGCCAACTGCAGGTGACGTGGTATGTTCCACTTGGATACATTGATGTCACGAGATGGTTGCTTAGATACTATTTCTGGTAGTACGTGAGCTTCAATTTGCTGCTTGAAGTTAGATGTAATTGATGAGATTTGAATGTTGACTCTTTCTGCAGTGTGATTTTGAGTTTTGCCGATGCCTTCGATTCCGATAAGGCAAGCGTTTTTCTGCAGACCAAGCATTTTTACAAGTCTTTTTGTTATGAAATTGGCTTGCGACCCATTGTCTAGAAGAGCGCGGCAAGGTATTTGTTTTCCCCAATTGTCACTTATGGTCACAGAAATGGTGCTGAGCAGTGCTTTTGTGGTGTTTGGTGAACGATCTCGAAGAACGGTTAATGAGGCTGGAATATCTTGAAGTGACTGTGTATTTGTCTTGTTGTTGTTTTGAATCGATTTCGACGCCAGGTTTTGAGATGATGAAGTAGCATTGGGCGCCTTTCCAGCTTCTTCTAAATGCAGGAGTGTATTATGTTTCCTCTGACATTTTAGACATGTACCTGACGAGCACGACTTGGCATTGTGACCATTTTTGAAGCAGTTGACACAACGTTGGGCTTTTTGTACAGCATTCAGGCGTTGCCTTGGCGTCATTTTTAGAAATTCCTGACATCTGAAAGGCATGTGATTTTGTTTACAGATGATGCACTTTTGATCCGTAGATATTGACACGCTCAATGCTTGATATGACTTGTTGCGTACTTGATCGCTACTGTCCTTGCTTGTTCTGGCACCAAGAGCTTCTAGTGATTGAAAGCGCAGGTTTAAGAACTTTAGGAACTGGTCTAGCGTAGGCATCTCTTTTGGTTGAGACAATGATTGTTCCCATAATACGTGAGTACTTTTGCTGAGATGCTGAGTCAGGATGTACAATAAGACTGGGTCCCAATTTTCTGTTTTAACGCCTAGATTTTGGAGGCTCAGAATGCATTCCATAGTAGTATCGTGGAGCAGCTTGATTGTTGCTGCACTTTCAGCGTTGGATGTTGGTTGCGTAAGTAACCTTCTTAATGATGCATTAATCAGCATTCGTGGATTTTCATACCGTTCATTTATTACCTTCCAAGCTGCTTCGTAATTGACTGCGGATGCCGTGAAGTGCTGAATTAATCTCGCAGCATCATCTGATAAGCTTGATTTCAGGAACCACATCTTTTGGCATTGTGGAATTGATTGCTTGTCGACCAGTTCCACAAATAGATCGTGGAATTGCCTCCACTTGTGGTAGCTGCCATCGAATTTTGGCAGCTCGACCTTTGGCAGTTTTAATCCTGATTGCCTATTGATTGCTGTGGGAGAGGCTTGACTGCTTGATGGCGCCGATTCTTCAGCCATGTCCTGAAGTTGGAGGATCTGCGTAGTGATTGTTTCCTCACTTTGGGCAAAACCCTCGTAGTCGTAGTCGCCAGGTTCTTCAGATAGCCATATTTTTTGGTGCAGCTCTTGGGCGGTTTTCCAGTGCATTTCTGCTGTCCTTGCCTGCATTGCGTAATAGTGTGACGTTTGGCGTGTCACACTGTTAAGCACTTGGGTCAGCACTTTGCTTGCTATACCGATTGATCGTTTTTGCTTTTCAATTAATGAACTCAGCCGACTTGCCGGACTTCTGGTGGCCGTTGTCTCGGTGTTTGCCAGGGAATTTTTGTTGCTGGCACCCTGCTGGGCTGCTGCTTGATTTTTGCCTAGTAACTCGAGTCGCTGGATTTCGCTCTGAAATATGTTTTGGTATTCAGCTGCTATTTTCTTGATCTTGTCGTAATACTCATTTGTGAAGTATTCGTGATCCAAAGAAAGATTGCTAAGACTCCGGAGCTTGAAGTCATACTGTTCGAAACGTTCCCAAGCCTTATCGAGTTTCTGGAGTCGTTCATCAAAGTATTCAATTGATTTTTTCCTCTCTGCTGAATCCTTCTTGAAGTTTATGATTAGGCGCTGGATTTCTTCACCCGTATTCTTCAGAATATCCATAAGATCACTGAACGTAGCCATGATGATGTTTCACCAAATGTTTCAAAATGTTTATGTTTATGCTCTGAGCTGGGAACGCACCGTACTTTACGAACCGTGTTTTAACGATTTAAAATTTTACGCGTTTGACTGAAGGATGTGTGTCCTTCTTGGGGTCACCAAAATGTTTGTGTTCAGCGTTTGGTTTTGGGTGAAACACCGAAAACCTCACAACTGAATGTGCTTGCTGTGTTCAGCTTTTGGGTTTTTGGGTGAAACACCTAAAAACCACCGAAAATGAAATGTTTGTTTTGCTTTGGGTGAAACACCGAAAGCTTTATGTTGAATATATCAATTGGTACATAAACCAATTGCTAACCAAAATAAAGAGCACTAGTTCTTGATTGAATTTGTACTGTTCTTAATATTTATTGATTTCTCTATTTATACTAATTTTCCTTAAAATACAATATGTAAAAATGTTAACAAATCATTTTATATATATACAAGAAAATAAAAATAACAATAACTGATATTATACATATTAATAAAATTAATTAAAATGTTAATTTGACAATATTAAAGTTTAGTGACCGACACGGTCAGTCACCTGCTTAGTGCAATTCAAGGCTAAGCTAACGGCATGCAGTTTTCTGCTGACGGTTGTTTTTTCTGTTTTCCGTTGTCGCTTGTTTGTTGGTCGCCAAGGTTGTTGTTGTTGTTGTAGCGACTGATGGTTTTAAGTTGCAAATATAGTTTTTTTGCAGGTATAAACAGTAAGGTAAGGTAAGGTAAGGTAAGGTAAGGTAAGGTAAGACAAGGTAAGATAAGGTAAGGTAAGGTGAGGTAGGGTAAGGTAAGGTAATGTAAGGTAAGGTAAATTAAGGTAAAGTAAGATAGAGTAACATCAGATCACGATAAATCAGACGATATAATATTAAATAAGATTTGAAAAGATTGAGTTATAGTGGATTAGATAAAATAAGACTAAATTAGATGATATATTAGATTCGATTAGATTATATGAGATGAGATAAATTAAATTAGTTTAGATTAGAATATATCAATTAGAATAGTTTGATTAAATTTGATAAGATAAGCTTAGGGGAGAAGAGATTCAATAATATCAGATTATATTTAATTAGAATATGTGAAATATGATAAGATTTATTTAGATTAGATTCCATTAGATAAGATTTGATTATACAGTATAATTCGCTTAGCTGCACTGCATTTTGGTGCACACATTTCTGCGCACTTAAGCGAAATGTGCACTTATCCAAATTTTTTTACCTGCACAATTAAGACAGTTATCCAGATTTTCTTAACTGCACAAAAAAGGCAGCTATCCGGAATTTTTTACCTACACATATAAGGCATTTATCCGGTTTTTTTATCTGCACAAATAAGGCAGTTAACCGAATTCTTTTTTTAACAAGTGCTTAAGTCCACAGTCAAGATTTTTAATTCATCGTTAGTTTTATTTAAAAGTAAAGATCTCACAAAAAATCGAATAAAAAAAAATTAATAAATCCAAGGTACTTTTAGAACACATAACGTACTAATTTTAGTTAATTCAATACAATATACTTATGAATGTATGTAAATAGATACATGAACTTAAAAAAATTCTCTTTGAGACAATACAAATACAAGTTCAATGTTTACTTAAAAAAATCAGTTATTTTGCCTTGAGCTGTGCTTTTAAGGCACATTTTTAAAATTTTGTCTTCAATTTCATAAAAAATATCATCATCTTCCATGTGACTAGCACAGTAACGTCGCATCACGTCCAATGCGCAAAGAGCCTCTTTTCTTGTAGGCGAACCAACGTCATTATTGTTGCCATCACCGTCGTCATCGCCGTCGTCCTCTTCAGTGATAATACCATCAGCACATTCATCTAAGTTTTGGATAATCTCCTCCTCAGTGAGATGGCCATAATACTGCAAATCGATATCGCAGTTTATGTATTCAACTCTGTTAGGTATATTATCTAGAAAAACATCTTCGATTTCGTCTTCTGAATCGATTTCATGACCCATGCCACAGAATCCTGCCTGAAATATATAATAAATAGCGTTCAAATTTAAAAAATTTTTGAAAATTTATGGTTTTTTACCTTTCTGAAGCAATTTACAATCGTCTGAGGCTTTACCATCCACCAGGCCCGCTTTATGTAATAAAGTGAATCCAAAACAGTGATTGACTTCAAAAATTGTGTCACCGACATTTCCCGCTCCAGTGCACACAACTGTTTCTTGACAATAATTTGCCTATATTGCACTTTAAAAGCATGAATAACTCCCTGATCGAGTGGTTGAATCAACGCGGTTGTGTTAGGAGGAAGAAATTCCATGGTGACGTTTTGCAGTTGGCATGTCACTTTGTGACAAGAAGCGTTATCCACAAACAGAACAATTTTTTTATTTTGCGTTTTCATCTCTTTGTCAAGCGATAGTAAAATTTGATTCCATATAGTTGATGTCATCTACGCATTTTTATTCGCAAAGTATGGTAAAGGAATATTAACATTGCGAAAGCAGCGAGGATTTTTCGATTTCCCAATGACATAAACTTTCTTGTATGAACCAGTAGCGTTACACAACAGCAGCAAAGAAAGACGCACCTTTTGGCTTTTGCGGCCTTTTGGCTGGTCGCAGTTTCGAAAAAATGTTGCGTTGGGTAAGGCTTTGAAATAAAGACCAGTTTCATCGGCGTTGAAAACATTCTCTGGTTCATACTTCTTTAAAATATCAGGTAAAACCGTACTGGTGTAACTGGAGGCACCTTCTTCGTCATTATCTTTAAGCTCGCCGTGCATCTTACCAAACTTGATGTTGTGGCGCTTTCTCCACCTCCACAGCCAGCTAGGATTCGGTTTAAAATCGTCATTAAGCTTTACTGCAAACTCCTTTGCTTTATTAAGCAGCATCAAGGTTGTTAACACAGCGTCCTGTTGTCTCTGCTGGTCGAACCAGAGCACCAATGCCTTCTCAACTTTTTCGTGCGGACTACACCTTTGGCGCCGGCGTTTATGGTCGCTCGTTTTTGCCACAATTTTGATGGTGTCTTCTTGTTTTAAAATGCGATTTATTGTTGAAATGTCACAACAGTATTGTTTGGCCAGCTCTTGTTTATTTGAGTTGTTTTGCACGGACTCTATAATTTTTAATTTTTGTTTAATTGATAAAGCTCCAACTCTTTTTCCCATTTTGCTTTATTTAAGTTTTGTTTTTCACTTTTTTTCACGGAAACAATAATTTTTGTTTTTTGGCCAACCTCAAACTGTTGTTTACATTTTAATTTGTGTTAGTGGTGTGATTTTATCAATAACATAAACAATACAAAATTAGGAAAGAGCGATAAAAAAAGTGTTGGTAAACGAAATTTTTTCTATGAAAAATTGAATTATGAAACACAATTTTCAGGGCTGCTATGCAGAATGTGCAGCTAAGCAAAATGCAGCTAAAAAAGAACATTTCCTACAAATGTTGCAATAAAATGCAGCCAAAACGATTTTTTGTGCTCTTATCCGGAATGTGCAGCTAAACGGTAAGGCAGCTAAGCGAATTACATTGTAATAGATTAGACGATAAAATAAGATTATAAAAGATTATATTATATAGGATTAGATTACATAATAAGCCCAACACAACAAAATATACCATAACAAAACATAACAACACTTAACATAACATAACAATGTAGCAGAATATATAAAAAATAACGTTACAAAATATATCTACCATAACATAACATAAGATAACATAACATAACATAACCTAACATAACATAACATAATATATCATAATATAACATAACTTCACCTAATATAACATAACATATGATAACATAAGATAACATAACATAACATAACAACATAGCATATCAAAATATAATAAAACATAACATAACATAACATACCTTAAAATAACATAACATAATAAAAAATAAAAATAAATAACCTAGCTTCTTATGATCAATTTTTTTGTGCGTGTTATTAAGTTTGTACACAATTGACCGAGAACCGGACCTACAGGCTTAACGCCGACTCAGAACGGCGATGAACGGAATGTTCTTGTTCTCAAGAAGCTTTACATGGTATTTTGATTACTCTCTGAGGTTTGCCATTGTCTGCAGAGAGGTGGCGGACGTACAGAAAAATCATTTTAATTCAAATAATTTTCTGTCGCTGTTGGGATTCGAACCTGGTTCTTCAGGTTCGTTGACATAGAGGCCAAGCTCTTTAACCAACTACGCGACGGACGCTACAATAACATAACATAATATAACAGAACTTAATAAACATAAAACAAAATACCGTTACAAAATATAACATAATATTACAAACATGCCACAATATAAATCAACATAACATAACATATTTTAATATAACACAACATGACATAACATAACATAACATAACATAAAATAACATAACATAACATAACATACCATAACATAGCATAACATAACATAGCATAACATAACATAACATAACATAACATAACATAACATAGCATAACATAATATAACGTAGCATAACATAACATAATTTTCAAGCAAATAGATTGCTCCATGGCATTTTAAGCTTTTGATTTTCAGATCCTTTTCGTAAAAATTAGTGAAAATAACTTTTAGTTATCATTAAAAATTGTTTGTAGAGATTATTCTGCTTGCAGGCTTTTTTCTACAAGACACTAATTGTCAACGTTAATTGTTTCTTTTAACTGGAAAAAAATGTATTTTCTTTTGTAAATAAAATTGCAGCCACAACACCACTGAAAAAAAAGAATATAATTACAGAATTTTTGCATGGTTTTTATAAGGTTTTAAGGGGCAGCTGTTGAACATTTTTTAAATTAAATGAAAATTACAAATTTTCGCTCAATCTAAGAATTTCCAAACTACACGTAAAACTTCCGTAGGTGTGTGTGAAGTTTGAAATTTGCTGCCGCCAGCACATGTATCTGCCTTGACTGGATTACTTTAAAGCACTTCTGCTGAAATTAGACAACTGTTCCTAGTTCACTTTTACCATTCTTACAGCTTCAAAAGAGTAACGTGCAATTTTTTCTCTCTTAAAATATTCTGCACTCTACTATTTCTCCTGAAACTATTCCCATTATTTCTACAGATTCTCCTACAAATTATGAAGTACTCCCACTCAGTGCGCAAACTCGGATATTAACTCCTCTGGCAAAAATTTATGAATGAAATTTGTTTTTGGTTAATTGTGTGAACAGTTTTCCCTATGCAGAGATAACAGACAAATATACTTGTCTGGCCTGCTATCTTTTGGTCTGCTAAAAGGATATGTACTAATGTTAACTGCTGTTAAACATAAGCCTTGCTCTTTTTCTAGCAGAAATTATTACAGAAAAAGGTCAACGAACTCTTAAATCTATTAAGCATACGTCTCTTAATGAGGTTTACCAAAAACAATGGACAGCAATAGAATGGTCAGCCAGTAGAATGGACATTAAAAATGTCAATTAATCTTTATAAGACTTTTGCTTTAATGCATTATATAACGCAAAGAAATGTTTTCTTTGTCTAGTTTTGAGCAAAGTAATATAGGTTTTGTACCTATCTAGTCAAATCTGGCTTGGTTTGAAAATAGGATGATATGTAGATATGTAAGCGTAGGTGTTCTTTTACTGATGAAACAAATTGTAGAAATATATTAATTTGAAACTGAAGCAAGGTTCTTTCCACAAACTTCCCTGCTATCATCAACTTACATGTTAGTATTGGGTCATATATTGTAAATTAAAAAAAATCCTCGAAGGAGTTGTTGTCAACAGTGACGTGGTTTCCAAGACGCTGCGACTGCTTGTTTGTTGACACAAGGTATTTTGTCTTATCGGTGTTCCTATTGATGTTCCTATGACCTATTCCACTCGACAGACATCAAAAATTCGAAAAACTTGCGTTGAAATCGAAACAATTATTGATATCATTTTATATTTATGTTTTTGAACTTTATATGCCTTTTGATTTTTAATTTAAAACCATAATGCGCACTCTTAACTTTAAAATATAATAATTAAAATTAGGAATATAAAACGAATTTTAAAAATATTAGCTGTCGAAATGGTTTCTGTTGCCACTACCACGTCGCAGAGGGTTAATCTGGAAACTGCTGCACTGATTGCACGGGTTTTATAGCCAATAATATCTATATCATCAGCATAAGCCAGTAGCACTCTTATGGAATAGTATGCCATTCAGATAACACACTGATAAGGTCCAATAAACTGGTTTACAATGGCTTCAGTTTTTCATATAATACGCTTGACAGGACCTTATATGCGATATTAAGAAGGATTATTCCACGATAGTTGACGCATATTGTGTGATCGCCTTTCTTGTGTATTTGGCAGAGTACACAGAGGTTTCAATCCATTGGTATGCAGTCTTCTAACCAAATAGAAGCTCTTGAATGCATTTAATTAGAGCTTCAAATTCTTCCCTAAACAGATCAGGAGGGAGATCAACGACTCTTGCTGCTTTGCTGTTTTTAAGCCGAGCTATTGCTGTCAAGGCTTCTTTAAAGTTGTCATTCAGAAGCCATTCAGAAGGCTAGAAAAGTGTTCCCTCCACAATTTCAGAGTTTGTTGGTTATACGTCACTAGCTTTCCGATTTCGTGACAGCAGGAGATAGAGTTGAGTAGCAAAAGCTTCTACTGTCCGTTTTGATTGCAGACGAAGCATCTTTCTCTGTGTCGCGCATTCTTAACTGCGAACAGCAGTTCGCGGCTGCGACCATCAATTTTGTTGAATTTAGTTGATCAAAAATAAGGAAATAAATGCAGAAAGGTTAAAGCGTAGGAACAAGGGGGACTTACTTACTATTTAGGGGAAGGGGCTTGAGACGACTTGAGACTATTTTGATATAGATAATAGAGAGCTGCATGAATGTGTTTGAAATGCGTATCAAAACATTCACTTGCTTTTCAAATCCTTACTCTCATCTTCTCTAAGGCAGTGAAACAAATGAATGAGAGCATTCATCATTTGCACCAAGAGCAAAATGAAAACAAAAGAGAATGAATACATTTGTGTGCTGTCTGCCTATCAGAGCGTGCACACTTATAGAAAGTATTTGAAAATTGAGTGCAATGCAGTGAGTTCACTGAATGAAATGAAAAGCTTTGAATATAATTTATATATTTGAAGCTGTAATGGTTTTATTCATGGAATTGATATTGCAGTTTTCATACTGCAATTTTTAACTTATTAATTTAGTAATTAATAAATACTTAATAAATTAATAATTAAATGAATTATTAAAGCGAAATATTACTATATAACGGTTAACCCAATAAAAATAATAAAAGTGCATAAGAACAATTGACTATTACAGTTTACAAATTTAAGGCATGTTCCTTCTTGGCGCGCTCGGTATTAGAGTGAAAATTAAAATTTTTTTACAGGAAAACAGTAAAAGAAAATGGTAAAATTTTTTGGGGCTAATTAGTAGACTAAAAAAATTTTTTTAATATATTTTAACATTTTTTATGCATGAAACTTTAATTTGATGTTTTTTTACATTTTTCTACCTGATTCGTTACACAAAATTACCTTGTCCGATTATCTCCAAATTTTAACCGCATACTTTCCACTTGTGTAGTTTTCGTGTGAACTAAAAAATTGCAAAAATTTTTATTTTTTCTATAGTTTTTTGCACAAAATCCAGGAAAACTTGCGTTTTTTACGATTCTTTTTTTCAAATCTTCATAATTTTGTTTTTTTTTTTGCCAAACTTAAAAATTTTAGATCACACGATAACCATTCTATATTATTTATGAATTCTTTTTCTAGTTGCTGCCAAACTTAAGTTATTATGGTTACCATCGGCTCTTTCTGATATCGACACGTCAACTTCAAATTAAAGTTTCATACATAACAAATGCTATATATTAATAAAAGAAATTTTTTGTAAATAATTTTTTAGTGTATTTATTCACCCTAAAAAAATTTTTCTCTAACTCTTACCGTTTTCCCGTAAAAAAACTTTAAATTTTTGCTCGAATATCGAGCGCGCCAAGTAGCAACATGCCTTAAGACAATGACTTAATAATTATTTATAAACAAGAAATTAGTTTGCACTTCATTCTAATTTTCCATGAACCAGTATTAATTTCTGGCAAGTATACTCGAAATATCTATTTGAATTTACTTACTTCATTCTCTACCATTTTTACACTTCAATAAGTTATTTATTCAACACAGCAGAAACACTATAAAGTAAAGAAAGTATTCACTGCACTCACTGAACCCATGAATTTTAAGACACCTAAAGCTGCACATGCTACGATTTATTCGAAAGCACAAAACATGAGAGAAAGCAAATAGAGTGCAACACACTAAGAGAAGAATAGAGTGTTATACTCTTGCTCTCTTAAAACTTTTGATGTTTTATTACACAGAACTCTAGTCTGCATGAATGATTTGAATAAAATAAACTTCAGTACTGCACCCACTGAAGAGAGATGAAATGAATGAATTCATGCAGCTCTTTAATAGATAATGCTGGCCTCGTCAAGTTGAGGCAGTCAAACACGTTGCTAAGAAAAGATCGTCCTCTTACCGTCAGGCGTTGCCTTGTGAGGATCCTCGAAAGGTTCACTTTTAAAACAAACATCATTGAATAAGATTGGATGGTTTTTTATAGAATTTTTAAAATGAATAAAAATTTAATACTTTGTTTCAGAGAAAGTTCTTACCGTAAATTATTTTGACAACACTCCTATAACAACGTTACTGCCCCTCAGAAGAGTCATATAAGGGTAATACAAAGGTCATTTTAATAAATTGAACGTTATTGATTCCTTCGAAAAATCTACAAGAAGACTTATTTATGTAATTGATCAAGGCAAGTGTTTTTCAAGCATGTTTGGAAAATGCTTTAATTATGCTTTATTTATGTAATTGATCAAGGCAAGTGTTTTTCAAGCATGTTTGGAAAATGCTTTAATTATGTTCTTATAGATGAGCCCACACTAACTGCATACAAAATAACTTTACAAATTTTCATTATGATAAATACCATACTAAGTTGAATTGGCAAAAGGAAACTTAAATTGTTTGAAGGAAATTAATAATTAATATGTCAAAATTATAAACCTTCTAAATGGACCATGCCAAGAACACACATTAAATGTCTTCATATCCGTAATGAAAATGTCAAGCTTTCATCAGTTTGTAGGACTTTATGTATAAACATACATATTAACATATCTACATTGTAAGCCATGTACCACTTGCTTCTTAAACTTTGCAGGAGCATGAAACCAACAAAATGGCCACAAACATCCGACACTTCAATTACAAAGTAATTCGCTCACTTCGCTGCGTTTATTGTGAAGGATATGCAAATTGAAAACCCACACCCACACACATACAAACATCTAAAGTTCCTCAGATAGTGTCGACATTACAGACATCAGCTGTCAGTCCTCAGTCCTTTGTGCTATAGCAGCAATTATGAGACCAAAGTAGATGTTGTTAAGACAATAAATTGTCAACTTATATTCTACCGCATTCTCTGTGCGGTTAAAAAGAAATATGTACTTTAGTTTATTTATATATATGAATGAATGTTAATAAGTAGTGAGTCAAGTGAAATACAGGCTATGCTCAAAGCTGTTCTTAATAAATTCAATGCTTATCCCTTTGGCTCTTTATGAATATAAAATATAAGAGATTGCATAGGACTTTTTCATTGCTGCGGGGAAATTTTTGGCTTACAGCCAAAAACACCCATTGAAACAACCATTTTTTGTTCGATTTTGAAAAAAATATCTCCATCCATGCCCATAGCCAAAGGGGGAATGTCGGGGTTAAAACCTCCAATAGGTATCAAAATTAATTGAAAAAAAAAGAATGAAACAAATTGAAGGAAATTATATTTTAACCATTTTCACTTTAAGACTGACAAAAAAAAAATGGTTATGAAATGAAATATTTAAACAATTCATTTTTATGAAAAAAGTTTAAAGGAAAAGTTCAATTATTGTTTCTTAAGGAGTCATGATTATTTTAATATATTCTTGAAAAGACATTGACCGAGCTTCTTATGATCAAATTGTGTTGTGTGTGTCATTAAATGTTTTGTACACGACTGATCGAGAAACTGGACCTACTAGTTTTATGCCGACTTCATTCGTCTAATGTGCATGTTCTCAAGAAATTTTTCAGTGGCATTATTTACTCTCTCAGGTTTGCCATTATCTACAGAGAGGTGACGACCGATCATAAAAATTTATTTCAATATAAAAATTTTCTGTGTCAGTTTGGGATCGAACGCACCCTCGTCCAAGCCCGCCATCGTACTTATGAAATCACTAAATAAATCAAAAATGAAAGGTATTCCTTGCCCGTTTGTTATCCGTATAAAATTCCTAGAAAGTGGTGAATAAAAACCAACACATGTTCCATTTAATGAACCGAGAAACAATCCTTAATAATGAGTCATGCTGTTTACACAGCATTAAATCCAAGCAACAAGCCGCAAGTCTTCTTCATACATACCGACAATCATACCTACAACATAATTAAATATGTTTTTTCCTCATTTTATACTGTACTTAATTTCACGCTTTCATTCACAGCCAATGGATGCGGTTTTGCATTCAAGTGTTGACAATAAATGTTTAAATTTAAAACCGGCAACAACACTATAAACCAGACATTAATAGTGCTTTAGATGTGGTTGACAGACATATCAGACATTCAGAACTTAAACAAGGATTAAAGGCTTTTTTGACGTGACAAAGTTACGTTGTACCGGACGGTTTCCAAAAAAGCTGAAAAAGGCATTTTTCAAAATTAATCAGCGTTGCATTGTTATTCGCTGAGTATAAGAGCTATGATTAAAAAAATGGCACGACCGTAAAGGTTAATTCTTTGACATCATTATAAAAAAACCAAAAATTCAAATCGTCATCGGGATGCGGTGGGAGCTGCTAAAGCAACGCGATTGAAAATTTGTTACATGGAATTATTACTAGCTGAGTACTAGTGCTAGGATTAAAAATACGATGCACCAATAAAAAGGCCCTCACAACAAAATTTGACGAAAAATTTCTGACGTTATGGGGACAACAGAGAGAGCCGCTCAAAAATCTATAATGCAGCATACATGCAACGACGTTGCATTGAATTTTTACTTAATGTGTATATAAATACGATAAATGTTAAAAAAGGAAAATGAAGGACTTATACTTGGTCTTACGACAAAAATAAGAAAAAATTCTGAAGTCATTAGGTCGTAAAGATAGCAGCTTTGTAACAGAAATGTAATATCGTTGCATGGAATTAGTACTCACTTATTACAATAAATTTTGTTTTACGACAGCATAAAAAAAAATAAATAAGTGACCACTTCAGCCCTTAAAAGGACTTTGACATAGCTTCTTATGATCAATTGTGTTGTGCGTGTTATTAAGTTTGTACACAATTGACCGAGAAATGGACCTACAGGCTTAACGCCGACTCCGAACGGCGATGAACGGAATGTTCTAATTCTAAAAAAGCTTTACATGGCATTTTGATTACTCTCTGAGGTTTGCCATTGTCTGCAGAGAGGTGGCGGCCGTACAGAAAAATCATTTTAATTCAAATAATTTTCTGTCGCTGCTGGGGCTCGAACCCGGGTCTCCAGGTTCGTTGACATAGTGGCCACGCACTTTAACCCTTTCAGTGGTAAATTAGCCCTGGCAATGCCAAACATTCCAAACTTCGTTCAGGGTCAGTTTTTGACTAAAATAAGCTGAATATGAAGTTTGAAAGCCGTATTGCTCTCCTAATAGATACTACAAAAATTTTTAGAAATATTCAAAAAAATTTTAACAACTTCTAGCGCTATAAATATCACATATTTTTTCTAACTAAACATGTAAATAAGATCTCTTACATTCGTAGTATTATATTTAATTACCTTTAGCTTTAGAAAATTCTCGGAAATATTTAAAAATATAATTTTTTAATTTGCTCTTTTTTGAAGTCGCGTGGTCGCGTGGTCGCGCTCATGAGTTCATTCGGAATAACCTTGAAAAACATGTTATAAAAATTAATTTTCGTATTTTAGATTTCTCTTCTTTTTCATCACATTTCAATCTATTATTAAAAATGTATTGTTAAAAAGCGGGGTGTCCCAAACTAGAAACAGAGCCACAAAGCAAACTGTTGCCGTATGGCAACAAATATGCCGAAATGCGCCACGGACGCCACACGGAAGCATACACGTGTAATTACGCCTCACAACTAAAATATTAAAAAAAATTCTTATCATCATATCATGGTGGCAACCACGTAATGCAGTAAAAATTCTACAGCACTGAGAAAAAGTTGCATGGTATTTTAACTCTGTGACTATTGGCGTAACGGTAAATTTTATGGAACGAGAATGAAACAACAACAACACCAACAACAACAACAACAAAAACAAAAACAACAACAACAACAACAACAACAACAACAACAACAACAACAACAAAAACACCAATTTGACCAAAAAATTAATGGCAAAAGTTATTTAAAATTATTTCTTATTTTGTAGTGATTTTGAAGTCGGTTTTTTTTTTGTTAAGAAGTTTTTATTTCTTCCTTTTAAGAGAATATGAAAAATTTTATGTAATAGCATTCTTGAGGAAAATTTCAAACACGAAACTTTGTTCTTAAAAAATTTGTTTTATTAATTCCTGAAAGTTTGTTGGGTATTTTCCATTTCTGTCTCTTTACAATTTTTACTAAAGTGCCACGCCCTTTATCTAATCCCGCCCACTTTATTTGCCGTACTTTATAATGATTCTACCTTGCCCTGTGCCAAATTTCAGTTCAGTTTCACTAATTTCCTTAAAGTGCCACACCCTATGCAAAATCCCGCCCACTTTTGTAATGATTCTATCAACCCACCTACCTGCATACAAAATATTAGTACGCTAGTGTCAATATCGACTGAGATATAGTATTTTTATAATACTGCCTTTTTTATAATATTCTAATATTTCAGTACCCAAGTGTCAATATTAGTCGATATTCACAGTTTTTCATAATATTGCCACACTCCATTCGCGAAAACACACACTTTTTTGACCGTAATTTTTAATAACTCTGCCTTCCCATGTACTAAATTTTAGTACCCTAGTGTCAACATTATTCGATATACAGGGTGTTTTTAATATTGACACACCCCTTTGTCAAATAACGCCTACTTTATTGACCGTAGTTTGTAATAATTGTGCCTACCTCAGTATTTTTACTAAAAATTTCAGTACCCTTGTGTCAATATTTACTGAAATACAGTGTTTTTCTAATAGGGACATGCCCTTTTGTCGAATATCGACCATTTTAAAAAAAAAGGACCTCCGCGTTAATAGTATCTATCTGTTGACAAAATATTGGGAAAATCGGGCAAGTGCTTTAGGAGTTGATGTCGATGTACATACATTTAAAAAAAAAAAAAACAGATTAACCAACGAACTTAAGAACCTCCTCCTTTTTGAAGTCGGTTAAAAATAGGCACCCTTCACAATATGTGTAAATTTCCAAATAAGTATGTGTCGGACATTTAAATAATTTAAAACTGACCTCCACAATATCATGAGAAAACCAATTTCACTCATTTCATTTATAAAACCATTTCCTAGTTAAAATCCAATAATTTAATTCGTAACGTTTTACCGAACAGGTTTCCAAAAATATTAAAAAAAAGCATTTTCCAAAATGCATCAGTGTTGCAAGAAATTGTTACTCAATTAGTAAAGGCTTGACGATGAAAAGAAATGCCACGATAATAAAGGTGACAAAAATAAAAGAAAACAATTAAAGAGTCATCGGAATGCAGAAGGAGTTACCTAAGCAAAGAAACTATGTTGAGAAATAAAACGCATTTTTGCTTATAAAAAAATACCTTTCATTCAAAAAGCCATTGACGTATCAAATTGCCCACGTACACCCGACACCAAAAAAAAGTTTCGATCCACTATTTCAAGCAATTTATTTATTAAATGGCTTGTAAAAGTTTAAGAAGCACTGCAATGGTTCTCATCGAGTTACGTATGATGGGTACCGGGGTACTGGGAGTTATTTAATATTGGGAGTGAAAATTGTAAAGGTGGTAAAAATTTCGAGTTTAACTAAAGAGTATCACTGGAGAAAAAAAAAATGTGAAATAATGGTTCTTTTTAAGCAAAATTTAAGTAATAGGGAAATAGCTCAAATAATTGGTATTAGCCACACTGCGGTAAATAAAATTATTGCAAAGGTTAATATTTTCCTATGAATCCAAATTTATTATTTGCTCGAGATGGCACACTGAGGGTGTAAGGCGTAAGGATGAAGAACGCTTTAATGCAAACAAGACACTTAGCACATTAAAGCATTCGCCATATGTTATGGTGTGGGGATGCATTACATCACTTACAGTTGGGCAAATAATTATACTTAGGTCATCAGTTAATGGCGATAAGTATAAAGAAATACTTAATGAATGTCTTATTCTAACTATCGAAGAAGTATTAGGAGAGTTCGATGAGGTAATATTTCAGGATGATTCTGCTCCTTGGCAACGAGAAAAAGCGTAAGTATTTCATAATCAGTTTAGTGTTGTCAGTGTTTTAAGGTTTAATATTAAAAATTTTCTCATTTTAGAAACAAAATCATAAAGAAATATTGGGGATAAGATTGCTTCCTTGGCCCGGAAACAGCTCAGACCTTAATCCCATAGAGAACTTGTGGCATATTATGGGGGGAAAAAAATCGAGAAAAACAGCCGTCAACATTAAAAAACTTAGAGAACATAATATTGAATTTCTGGTACAATGAAGACAAATGCTTAATATATTAACATATTTAATTAATTCGCGTGCAGATTTAAAAAATTTGACGCGGACAAAAATTAAAATGGAAACTTTTTTGGCGTCGGGTGTATATTAAATAGAGGTGTGGAATTGTTTTAACTTAAGAAATACATTTCTTAGAAATTTAATGAAATTTCATCCCAGCTTCCTTTAAATATATTTACATTAAAATATGTTCGCCCCGTTTTGATGACAGTGAAATTAGAAACCAATGAAGCTAAAGTAGGCGAAGCATTCTTTTAGCTTAATTCTCAAAATCATTTTCGGAAAAGAAAATGCTAGGCAATTATTTTATCAGGGCTGCAAACTTTTCCAATGTTTGTAGCCTTGATTTTCGAATTAAAGTGTTTTTGTCGAACTTTTCCGAATTGCATACTCTTTAAACAAGTTCGTCCTAACATCAAAGGTTGCATTCCATGAACAATCTAGTTTATTTTGAAACAATTTAAAAAAAATTAAGTTTTTGTGCATAAAGCCTGCTACAACAGTCAATAAAACTTTGTCCAATATGGAATCCTAACTTGATGAACAAATATTTAAAACAGTTCCCGTGGGAAGTTGCGTAGGTAGCAAGTTTACTGATGTAACTTCATGAAAGTCATTTGCTTTTCATCGCTGTCTGTGCGATCTAATGGCGTGGTTGTAAAGTTTTTGTTCATTAAAAGCATAATTTTTGTCGTTTGTAAAATATAAAATTTAAAAGACAAGTAATTTAAAGTTCTAGACAGTTTTAATCATGTGTTTGGCCAAGAAATATTTTCAGGCTCACACGTTGGCCATTTGCATGCTTTGGTTTAATTTTACTTTTAATATGGCCATAACATTTAATCAAGATTCTTGTCTCTTAATGCAACCTTGACAAAATAATTGTGCGACATAAGTGTTTGTGTAAACTTTTGAGTTTTCCCAAATTGTTTACTTTTAGCTTGAAGCCGGCTTGAAATTAAAACAACACTACTTTAGTCTTTTGAGTTTGAAAAACTTTTAGAACTTTAAAACTGAAAAACTCAGACTTTTACTTGTTTGACCTTTTTACAAGATAAATTTCACTAAAAGTTTTTGCGTGTAATTTCTAATAATTATATTTTAAAAATTTGTCATAAAACTTAGGGGTGATAAAAAGCTCTACTCAGAAAGTTCACAGTACTGAATTTTCTTTTTGCCAAAAATGAATTCTTATAAGAGACATCAGGGTTGGGTTATACTAGGGCTGTCTTTTAAGTCTGGCGTCTCGTCAACACTCAGCATTGCCAGATGAATTTTGGCATTTCCCTTCGAAAATTTGACATTTTCTAGCATAAACATACTCATAACGTTTTGGTGTATGTTCGCTTATTGTATTGTTTACAGTGGTTTGAAAATTGTGTTTCGTCAAAAAAATGGAATTAACACGTGAACATTTTTGGGTGATGATTTTTTATGATTTTCAACGTGGATTGGCAAGAAATGAATCTATCGATCAACTTTTGGCGATGAACCATCACATCCAGCGACTCTAAAAAGCTATTTCAATGAGTTCGAGCATGGTCGTCGTTCTCTCCAAGACAAATTTTGTGAAGGTCGTCGAAGAACGGCTGTTGTGCCAGAAAACATCGATGCTGTTCGTGAACTGTTGTAAGCAGACTGCCATATGACGGTTTGCCTTTTGTTTGCCGTAAGTCTTTGGAGAATTGAGGAAAACCAACTACAAAAGGAATATCATCCTCCTCCAGCTGTTCACGGCGATGCGAGTTCCCACACATCAGCTCAAACAAAAGAGTTTTTTGAGAACTCACAATGTGGAATTGATGGATCATCTGCCCTACAGTTCCCTCTTGGCACCCAATGACTTCTTCTTGTTCTCTCACTTAAAAAAAAAAATGCTTGGCGAGCATTGGTACAAGAACTTACCACAACATCGTTTTTTTGGTGAATGGGTGTTAGACAAGTAGGATGAAGATCTACCTTTTTATCGAAAAATTGTCTTCAGTGACAAAGCTTATTTATGGCTCAATGGATACGTCAACAAACATAATTGCCGAATTTGGTTTGAAGAGCAGCAAAGGGTAGTTTTTTGCCTATAATGGAAGAATTGGACTTGATGGACATTTGGTTTCAACAAGACGGTGCCACATGCCACACGGCACGCGATACCATGGACCTATTGAGAGGCAAGTTTGATGAGCAATTAATTTCACGTTTTGGAGAAGTTAAATGGCCACCAAGATCATGGGATTGGACCTCATTAGACTATTTTTGTGGGGCTTTGTGAAGTCTCTCGTGTACAGGGAAAAGCCAGCACAATTGCAGCCCTGGAAGAAAACATTACAGATGCCATTGGTAAGATATCGGCCGAAATGCTTGAAAAAGTATGCCCAAATTGGTGCTTACGGATGGACCATCTCAGACGTATCCATGAAATTTACGCAACATTTACATGAAATAATCTTTAAAAAGAAAATGACAGGCATTGATCTATCGGTCCAAATAAATATTTCAATCACTATTGAAAATTTTCTGTTTTTTTTTTTTAATTCTCAAATCACCCTTTATATTTGAGTTATTTTTTATCATCGGTTATCCTACATCCTATATCTCTTCTGAATTAATTAAATTGTTCTAAGTTCAAGGAAAATAAATTTCTAAAATCAAGCTAATTATTATAAATAGTTGTTTTCAGTAAATTCCTTACTTTAATCAAGCAAATTTTTCTCACTTTAAGCAAATATAAGACTTGATTTCTAGAAAAAATATTCTCGAGTTTTGCTTTTGTTTCATGAATTAAACATTTTTTTCTTAATATCATGTATTTAAAATTTGATCAATTCTAGCAAAATAATGATGGAATTGAGAAATTTACGCCTAAGTTTCAACTGATAGCCTATTTGCTTGATTCAAGCATATAATGTAAAAACAACTTAAGATCTCTCGTTATTTCTTACTTAATTTGATTGTTTGAATTTTCTGACAACCTTCGTTACCCCAGTTTAAAATGTAAGAGACCGGAATACAGCCATTTTTTTATTATCCTCCATCATGTCTTGCTTCATGTTGGCAACAATATGCTTGAAGCTTAATGTTAGCAATAATGTGCTTGACAAGGGCTGTGTTCTGGCGAATTCACAATGATATTAATGTATAAATATTAACAAGTTTACAAATGTTTGATTTTTTTCTCCTCGTTAGCAGAAGCTAATTGCAGCGATTTTTGAAGATCTGTATCGGCTTGCTTTTCAGGTTTAGTTGATCCAAGATTTAAAGCCGTCAGACTATGCGCAGTGTCGAACTTTCGTAGATTTGGTATTGAAACATCATCAAGTTGATCACGATTTTGCGAAGAATATCATCTTCAGTGACAAAGCCCATTTTCATCTAAATGGCTACTACAACAAACATAACTGCCGCATTTGGGGCAAGGAGAACCCAAGAACGCTTCGAAAGCTTTCTATGCACCAAAAACGATGTCTGTTGGGTGTGGATTTTGGGGTGGTGGCAATGATGTGATTTGGTGGGATTTCGGGCTCATTTCGGGATATTTGGCCTATTTGAGAACGTGTGGAATTTCAGATGCTTAGGTGGGATTTTCTACTGAATCATAATTTTTTAAAGTGTAAATTAGCAAAACTGGTTGGTATCACTTTTTTGTAATCTTTCAAAATTTTCGTTTAATTCCTGTTTTATTGATTTTAAATATGTAAGAAAGAGATATGTATATTCAAGAGGCTTAAAATTAATGAAAATAATATCCTCATTTAAAAACAAAAACATAAGCTCAGTTTCATTTTGATGCAACGAAAGAAATTTACGATTACTTCACACATTTAAGAGAGTTTTTATAAAAAAAGCAGAGTTTAACTTTAGGTATTTTTTTTTCTGCGGAAAATTTGTTTTTATTTTTTATAAAATTTGTTATATTTATTGAAAAACTGTATTATCTACATTATTAAACTATAAAATTATTATAATGTTAAAAAAATGTAGGGGAGGATGCCCGCCTACTAAACACGTTTTGCTTGGAGGCTATACCTTTGGTTTAAAACATAATTTTTCAGAGCTCTTGGTTTCATTTGGAAGCTAAGTTCAATAACTAACAAGAATTTTAATCAGAATTTAAAATTTCAAAAATTATTAGCAAAAGTCTCGAAATCGGCCGCTTAAAAAATCGACCCAGCTACTGAACACCTAAAACAAATCGTTGAAAAAAATTAGGAAATGAAGTAAAAAGACTATTTTTTGAGAGTTTATAAAAAGTTTATTCTATCAATAGTTCACAATTACTCACTGAACTTTAAACAAAAGAGATTTGAATTTCTTTGATGGCTGCAGCCATTGCATCAGAATTTATATTCGTTCTTCTTTTCACTTTTCGGCGACGCCGTTCTAAAATTTTATCTGAACGTGGATGAGAATCACGAAAACTATTTTACCTAATTTCAAACACTATTTTCAATCATATAAATAACAATTTTTTACTTGCACGATATCTGAAAATTTGTTCGGAAGGTGGACCAACGTTTTGTTCAGTAGGTGGGCAGGCACGCCATCATGATATGACGTGAAACATTTTTTTGCCCATTTCTCAATATTGTTCGATTGCTCGTCGAATTGTGAAAAATAAACATTAAATATAGAGTTCTACTCATCTTCACCTTTTTTTATCGATAAGAAACACTCTGAAATTGACTAAATAGAGATGAACTATTTTTGCTCAACTTCGTTTTATTCGAATATTTTATTTCTCAACGGCCGTGATGATTTATCAAAAGTGAACATTCAATGAGAAGTTACTGCTACACTTTACACATTGGCGCATCATACAGACGTCAGAACTCACAGTGTTCAGTAGTAGATGGGCCTGTTCAGCAGGTGGGCATCCTTATTTCTTTTCGAAAATTGCATAAAAAATCGTTATTGGTATAAATATTTGGGTGGGATTTTTTGTGGGTTTTTCGTGTCATTTTGGTGGGATAAACAGGTCTAAATCGGGATGTGATCGGGATTTTTTACTAAATCAGAATCACATCACTGGGTGGTGGTGTCATCGGTTGGATGACATCGCCATCTTCTTCGAAAATACAGCTGGAACCTCAGTTACTGTGAATAGTGCTCGATATAGCGACATGTTGACCAACTCGCTTGAAATTGCTGACATGGATCTTGACGAAATGTGCTTTCAACAGAACGGTGCGACTTGCCAGACAGCCAACGACACAATGCACTTATTGCAAACGAAATTCGATGGGAAGATTACCTCCCAGATAATGCGATTTAACGCCGTTGGACTTTTTCATTGGATTTCCTGAAAGAGACAGCCTATGTCATTAAACCACGGCCATTGCAGCAATTGATTCAAAATGTCATGGTAAATTTCATGAAAAAGGCTCACGTGAGTAAGAAAAGTCGAGGCGATATTATAAATACTTCATCAATAACCTCCATGTCTCTAATTTATGATTCAATAAAAACTCACAGACATTTCAAGAAATCAATGCGTTTTATTAAAAAATTGAAATTAGTTGCTTTTGGGACACCCTTTACACATACTTCGGGAACAAATATAAACACCGAATTTTTTCTTTGTTGTTTTTCGAAATATTCTCCGTTACGATTAATACTTTTTTGGATGCGTTCGAATCATTTGTCATAACATTTATCCCATTCCACTTGAGACAGCTCCAAAACATGGTTTTTTAACGCAACAATGGCTTCTTCTGGAGTCGAAAATCGTTGTCTACGCAGCTTGTCTTCAGTTTTTGGAAACAAAAAAAAGTCATTGGGTACCAAATTAGCTCTTTAAGGTTGATCACTTACCGTCGTATATATCCTGTTTCACGCAGGATACTCCTGTTTTTTCGACCAAATTTGCAATCCTGCGTTTTCACAAAAACATCGTTTTCGAACGTTCGGGTTCGGGCAAAAAAAATGTTGCCTTACATGTGTAGGCAATGCTTGATCCTTTAGAAACTTCTAAGATGTTTCGAATGTTGGGTTGCATTACTGTCGGTTTTTTTACTGAAAAAGCAGCGATCGAAGGCACCTGGGCCATATCATGTGGTGAATGCTAACCAGTTTTAAATCATGCTATGCGTGTCAAAAATTTTTCGAACGTGTTTTAAAATGAAATCTTACAAGTGCTCACAAAAGAAGTTCCAAGCCATTGTTGTCAACTTGTTCGCTCCAAAACTCACAAAAATGATGCAGCTACGTATCCATTAGAGTTGGGCAAAAAAAAAGTTTGAAAAGTGCACCCCTTATTTTAAAGATGACCTCGATAGAACTCCAAAACCAAAAAAATTTTTTTGGACCCCCGGAAAAACCGCCAATATGGTATTTTTTCCATAACTTATGCATTTTGCATCCGATTTCAAAAAATGATATACCGCCAAAATTTAATGTAATTTACAATTTTTTATCATTCCACTTCATCGTATTTAAAAAGATGCTTTTGTACATCGTAATGTTCTTGTATAAGACAATTTATGTACAATTTATGTCCGAGTCGTTGTTTTTTCTACTATCGGAATGTTTGCACGCTGCCATAACTCATGAAGAACTTTTATAACTATTGGTATATAATTACATAATTTCTGATTTTTTGGGACACTTGAATCACCGTTAGGTTTTAAAAACAAAATTAAAGAAACAATAATAAAAAAACTGTTAGTTTTAAGAAATTTAATAAAGAAAGTTCTATACTACAATTTGGAACTGCTATAACATTTTTGTTTCAAGGTCAAATAAAGTACTTTTTGGGAAAGATGTGAACAAATTTTTAAGAAGTTTAATGTTATGATAAAAAAATTGATTTCAAGGGGGGGTAAATTGAGGTAACAGGGCTTACCAGATGAATATGACTTCAAAAGTCCAAAAGCTCTGAGAAGAAAATGTGGTGCTAGTAAGCACCTATACCTTTTTAACGGTATATCATTTTTTGAAATCGGACACAAAATGCATAAGTTATGGAAAAAGACCATTTTGGCGGTTTTTTTTTTTTTGGAGTTGTCTCGAGGTCATCTTTAAAATAAGGGGTGCACTTTTCAAACTATTTTTTTTTGTATGGAGACCGACCCACTGTCTATGTATACAGATGCATCAAATCACGGGAACGTCAACGTCAAAATATTCCCCGTACTTGTAAGATGCTTTCTTCCAACCGTTAGAGGTCAAGTCAAAGTTATGAAAATGGAATCAACATGCGGAAAAACATCTGAAATCATCGAAGCCCTCGTTACGAAAACTACTGGAAAATTTGGTGTGAAGGAAAAAATTGTGGTATTTTGCAGAGACAACGCTAAAGTGAATTTTGGTGGTCTTACACGTAGCCTCCCCGTGGAAGGAATGAACGAAATGAAACAACGAGTTCGCAAGTTTGAAGTCGTGGTGCTGCATTTTATTGGCATTGGTTGCTCATATTCTGCACAACTCGCTCAAATCTGTTTGCGACGTCTTGCCGTTCGATGTTAAATGCATTGTCATAAAAATATATAGTTATTTTTACATTTATACGACGCACGAAGAGGAACTGAAATCATTTTGCGAAGATGCCGATGTCAAATATTTAAAAAACTTGGTTACGTAAAAACACGATTTTTAGCACTTGGATCGGCTACAAGCGAATCTTGCATTTGTTCGAGCCATTTAAACCACTTTTTAAATAATTTTTCAGGAATCTATCTTTTAAGTTTTGGTTGCGTTTCGTTAAAGTACAGGTAGTAAATATAAAATAATTTCTATTTATTTTTTATTTTTTTATTTTTATTGATCTATTTAACATTCCGGGAAATAAATCCTTATGCTAGGGATTACAAGAATCTAATATTAACAGCATAAGTCACATTTCATAACTTGATCATATTTTGTTTTTTCGTTTATCCATTTTCGTCTAGGCCGAGTTGTTCGCCGAATTCATCTTGAAAATCGAAGGCGATGGTGTCACCGCAATTACGTACATATTTCAATAAATTAAAGAACTGGAAATGACATTGAAAATTCGTCAGGATGATGATTTTCTATCACCAGCGCCAATGTCAGAAAGAAGCCTTGATTCTTGAAAAAAACTTGCTACCGACATAGTTTTGCATGCTAATGCAGGGAATTTCTAGGTACATTGTTTCTTGTTTCCATATTTACACAGTTCATTATTTATTCTTATCAAATTAATTTTTCTTTGACAGCTGATGCTCTTGAATATATTGACAAATGGATAGCTCCTACTAAGCAATTTGAATTGCTCTCATTGGCCACATTGAGAAAGAAGTGATATAGACACCATCATGGAAAGAAGTCGAGGCAGTAATGATAAACCTGAGGAAGCACAAATTACATGACACGTTTTACGTATTTGCATACCGAATTCACCTATGTGAAGAATTATTGTGGACAGCAGAAACCGGAACAGTGGGAAACGTATAAGTTTCCAATCGCAATGCGATATGCAATTGTCTAGAAAATGAAGACTGCGAATTTAAAGAAATTGCTAAAATTGCCGAATACATTCTCGGTTTGCCTGGATACACCGCATCCGTTGAGAGAGTTTTCGCTCGTATGAACAAAACTTGGACGGATGGCAAATCCCGATTGAAAGTGGAAACCCTCAATGCCATTTTAATGGTAAAAGTCAAATTGAAAATGATTTGTCAGTAGTTTTGCGATTTCTTCGAAAGAGAAATAGAGTATGTTTTGAAAGATGTTTTATGAAAGAGTGCGCACTGAATGTTTTATCGAACAAATTGAAGAAGACTCGGCTATCGAAACTGAAGAAGAAAATAAATTCGAATTAATAACACTGTGCGACAGTGAACAAAATAACAGCATGCCACTATATAGGTTCGATACTATGATCAGTGGTGAGTATAACTCTAGCGCGGTTTCGCGAGTTTGGCGCCCGTTTCATTTTTATGGCCCATTTTATATTGTGGGTTTTAGTGATTTTGCCAAAAAAAGGTACTATCAGTTTTACTTCAATAACTCCGTTAGAAATAAATATATCGGTTTATTGTTTTTGGCAAAGTTATAGCTAACAATCCAATAAACAAACATATAAACAAAGCATACTTGTAAAATAATTTGTTGTAATTTTTTATTAATTTAAATGTAAAAAAATTTACTTTTTTTTGGTTTTTTGGGCATAACTTGAAGTATAGGCAATCCAAATTTTGCCTATACTATCTTCTACAAAATTGTAGCCGAAGAAAAATTCAACAACTCTTGTGAACATACTTATGTGATCTGAACGTGTCTACACTACTTAAAAAGCTCAAGAAGATAATTTTTTAAGTGAAAAATATTAATTTTTTTTTTCGACGATAACTTCTAAACTAAGCAAATTTTTAACCAAATATCTTCCACAAAGTTGTAGACGAAAAAAAATGAAACAACTCTTGTGAACATACTTATATAATCTAAACAGGTCAACAGTATTTAAAAAGCTCAAAAACACCATGTTTTTTATTTAATATACACAGAACCAAAAACGTACTTAATAACAAAGAAAAAGTTCTTTGTCCCAATGTATTATACATTAAAATTGGTCCAAAGTACGAGTTCCTTGGTTCAATGAATCTTTGTTCTTACGTTATTTCTTTGATATGTTATGAAGAAAAATGATTAATTAATGACACATACAACTGTTACAATAAGTTAGTCTGTCCTTAAAAGTCTTATTTTTGAGATAAAATTCTCTAATGGTTTTTTAGATATTACAACACAAGAACTGGAACAAAATTTTAATGAACACGAACAATGAACTGTTCCTTAAAATTAAGAACAACGATTCATTGAGCCAAAGAATTCGTTCTTTGGGGCAATGAATAGTTCTTAAAAATCAATGAATTTCGCTTTATGAACGAGATTCTTTGATTTTAAGAACAATATTTGGTTCAGTGTATACTTAAGTGATAAATATGATAATGCAATTGTTATGGAGCTATAAAATAAAGAAGTTACTTTTTAGTAAACGGAAAACCCAAGTGAATTAATAATCTCGCCTATTTGATGCAAAATCTAAAACATTTAATTCAACACAATAAAATTATCGCGACCATTTTTGGCAAAGGAAAGAAACCATAAGTGAGGTTATAATGCAAAACCTTTTATATAATCTTTTTATTACAGTCGGGCTTGAGTACTTGTACATATGATGATACAAAAAGAAGGTACGGTAAAGAAATTCACCACACCGACCTAGAATGTTAGAATCATTTCAGAAGCACAAAATACAGAAAAGTATTTAAAAAGAAAATTTCTGCGGAAAAATTAAGGTTTATATTTAGCTATTCTGTTGAAATGTTTTAATGAAAAGCAAGGAAGTACACATTTTATTATGTTTTAGGCAAACTTTTAACGTACGGTTTCTTCCATTGTCGGTTTTAAACCCGCATCTAATTAACTTTTTAAGTTATCGTCTCATATTAATCAACAATACAACAAATACAGGTGTGGTGAATTTCTTTACCGTACCTTCTTTTTATGTGGCGTCCGTGGCGTAGTTGGTTAAAGTGCGTGGCCGCTATGTCAACGAACTTGGAGGCCCAGGTTCGAACCCCAGCAGCGACAGAAAATTATTTGAATTTAAATAATTTTTCTGTACGGCCGCCACCTCTCTGCAGACAATGGCAAACCTCAGAGAGTAATGCCATGTAAAGCTTCTTGAGAACGAGAACATTCCGTTCATCGCCGTTCGGAGTCGGCGTTAAACGTGTAGGTCCGGTTCTCGGTCAATTGTGTACAAACTAATAACACGCACAACACAATTGATCATAAGAAGCTAGGTCAAAGTCCTTTCAAGGGCTGAAATGGCCAGTTATTTATTTATTTTTTTATTACCTTCTTTTTATATCATCATATGTACAAGTACTCAAGCCCGACTGTAATAAAAAGATTATATAAAAGGTTTTGCATATAACCTCACTTATGCTTTCTTTCCTTTTCCAAAAATGGTCGCGATAATTTTATTGTGTTGAATTAAATTTTTTAGATTTTGCATTTGTTTTTTTGTGTCATAGTGTAATTTATCATTTATAAATCCTGCTTTTATCCTGTTCTTTAATAAAAATATCCTGTAAAAGGTCGAATTTTCTCAAAAAAATCCTGGTTTTAAGCAAAAATGAGATACGAAGGTTATGGCTGACCCATTAATTCGATGTTTTGAGTGCTCAAAATTGCCTTTGAGTCGTATAATAGTCATCTAAAAATACACACAAGTTTTGAAGAAAAAGTATACATCACACGAACTTTCATTTCTATGTAGCAATTATAAAGAAGATACCCAATAATCGAACTCAAAACACATCACTTTACGACCGATTGCACCGCACATCTTAATCAATCTCAACTTGTTCATTATTACGAAGAAAACGGTCATCACTGTCATGACCCCACCTCATCGCTCATTCTGTCTGACAAGATCAATTATAATTCATGCAATAGCCAGTAAAATTATTCCCCGTGCTGATTGTAAACTCGGAAAAAAACCACACTAAAGTTATCACAGTTCGTATTTTATGCAAAAGTCTAATTAAAATGAATGTGTTGTGTTTGTTTGCGCGTCGAATCGGTTAAGTCTGGCCTGTCTGTCGATCGATTCGACTTTGTATAGTTTTGTTATTCGCTACTTATTAATTTAAATATATTACTTCATGTTTGCCCCCACCAACCTATGTTGCAATTGACGAGTTCCTAGCAGTCCAGTTCCCAGCAATTGAATTCAAATCAAAAGGGGTTTCTTTTGTGCGCTACAAGCGGTACGACGGATATGCATTGTAACAGAGTTCTTGTTTTTAGAAGATCATGATGTGGATATCAACAAAATATTTGGGGTTACTGGAGTTTCTTAAAGATTTTCAAACTGCTGCCCTAGGAAACAGATTTCAGTATTGAGCAATTGTTATTTATGACAGTGCAATTATTCCAAATTACAAAAACTGGAACCTATGCTTCATACTTAAGACTCCAATAGCCCAAAGCATCTTATTTTGGAAACAGGAAATTTCCAAGTTTTCCGAGCATTCTCTTAAAGAATTAAGTTTTCTTTAAGTCGCAATTAAAAAAAATAATTTCGTAGAAGAAAATTCGCTTCGAAAAGAGAAGCTTCTAGTTTTTTCTATGAGAGACATTTTTTTCTCTACCCCCATAATAATTCGAAATCAAACATATACTCAACTTTACCCCCATACTTCAATACATACCCCGTTTTCGTCCATTTTGTAGGGTAACTCTTCAACTTGTACTGACATGACTCAAACTTCCGTACTTATTTTAAAGCGCAATTTTTGCATTTCAATTCAGCTGCATCCGGCAGTTGAAAGCGCGCTTCTAGCAATGAAACAAGTTTTATTCGTGGTATTTTTAAGCTTCTCTTCATTGGTATTATTTTAGTTTTTAGTTTCTTTAAAGTGATCCAAACTGATGCACAAAAATTATTAAAATTATTTTTATATTTTCTACTAGAGCATAGCTCAATATCCAGATAAAACGGAGGATGATTATATTAAGGCCAGTGAACGATGTTTTAAGAGTGAAAAACTTTCGCAGGACTACAAACAGAAATTCGATAATTTCCAGTTTCCCGACGAGGTGAAGGTGCACAAATTTTTGCGTTGCGTTTGGGCCGAGTTGGATCTATGGAACGATCGCACAGGCTTCAATGTCGAGCATATAGCTGATCTATATAAAGACAAGGCAAACACCGAGGTCCTGGTGCCCATACTGACTGAGTGCAATCGTAATGAACGTAATGAACCGTCACTGAGATGGTGCTATAGAGCATTCCGATGCATTCTGAATAGTCGTGTTGGAGCATGGTTTAAAGAAGATGTTGAGCAGAGACGTAAGGAGCGCCAGTGATGAAATTGAATCGATGCCTATACGTGAAATAAAATGATTAGCAGTAAACAAAATTGAGATTTAAATTGAAAAATGTTGAAATTTAAATGCGCTGTATAGTATATACTCGTCTCGAATTGTGTTTTACAGTTGTTTTTTTTTATGAGATTGAAAATAATCTGAAAATTAAATAAATGCATACAGTTTAATGACAGACTCGATATTTATCCAGTCTTTAAATGTTTAACCCATATTGTTCTGTGACAAAAAAAAAAACTATTATATATTTACAGAATCATATTTCCCTCAATTCATCTTAATGTGTTGATTAAATATGGACCATTTCGGGTATTGTGTGGTAAAAGGTATGTTATCGCGGATGAAAAAACAAAAAAAAATATCAATGGCTGTTTAACCTTGGAAATTCATAATGCGCAATAACTGTCTGCAGCAATCAACGTGAAGTCCAATTTAACTTTGAAACTCATCTTTTTCCAAAGAGAATTTAACCTGCATTTATGCTTCATTATTTTAGATGACCGAATGGAGAAGATGGAGATACTGGTATTACTACCCGCAGGAAATATCTTTAAAACTTTGAGAACTGTTCCAATATGTGTCTATTCGTTGCAAAATGTAGGTTTAGTTAAAAATATACCAACATATTTTGAAGCCGATGATCTTTTCATGTTCCTAATAATATTGACAATTAAAATCATCATCAAAGCGCGTCTTAAGCATTTTGGTAGCCTCGATAGTCGAGTGGTAGTGCGATTGTTTGCCACTCCAAAGGGACCTGGTTCGAATCCCGGTATGGTAATGGTCCCATGCTTTAACTTTCTTCATTTCGTTCTTGATTTTTAAAAAGAGTTGGCTGTGTCTTGGACACACCCTAAAGATTTGACACGACAGTGTTTCTTTATCCTTGTCCCTATCCTTTACTTTGTTCCCAAACTTATCCTCCGTTCGTTATTCTTCTATTTGCTCTAATAATTTTTCTACTTCATGTCCAACTTATTGTTTAAATCCATTTCTAAATTCTTGCCTGAATCCATATCTGAATCCCTTTCCTAGTTTGGAAAGGTGTATTTTAGGTGTGTCTAAATCTTTGTTCTAATCCATATCCTTATTCTTGTCATAGTCCTTTTCCGGTTTCATTGTATAATATGTGTTTTTTTTTTGTGACCAGTGTTGGTTGAAATGAAAAAACTTTTGAAATCAGAACTTTTCTTTACAGCTTGTCGGAATTTCGTTGTTGTTTGCTGTTGTTGTTGTTGTTATTTTTGTTTGTGTTATTGTTGCTGTTACTGTTGCTTTTGTTTTTGCGTTTGCTTTTGCTTTTGACTTTGCTCTTGATTTCGGTTTTCTTTTTGATTTTGCTTTTGCTTTTGCTTTTGCTTTTACACTGATTTTGCTCTTTTGTGGTGCATTAACTTTGCCTTAGCTGCATGCAATAATCCATGCAACAATGATGCATATATGTACGTTACATAAGGCTGTATCTTGAGGTTCCATGACGTCGTCAATTTTTTTTTTTTTTTTGCTTCATGTGCCCGAAGACCAAATTTTTATTTGTTTATAATAGAGTCAAAGAATTAACCTTTACGGTCGTACCATTATTTTAATCATAGCACCTATACCCAGCGAGTAACAATTCCATGCAACGCCGATGAATTTTGAAATATGCCTTTTTTTAACTTTTTTGGAAACCTGCGCGGTAAAACGTAACCCTGTCACGTCAATTAACAGAAATAATAAAATCCATTTTCAATATTTACAAAAAAGTTTTATTTACTTGGTGGTAGAGAAAGTTTGTGGTGAGGTAAATGTACAGATTCACATTTAAAGGTTCTACGACTTTCCGCAATTCCTAGATCATCCAACACATGTTTTACTTAATTACTTCTGCACTCCCATTCATCTAACTTCCCATTTTGAACCACATAGACTCAACTGAACAGTTAAAACACCTGTAACCCTTGGTTCAATGCTAAAAAAAAGCAAGGTTTTATTCAAGTACTAGCTTTTTCCCGGCGCGCGTTGCTGCACCCAGCAATTATATCGCAACATAATAATTATATTCGAAGCTTTTCTTAGACCCATAGTTTGACACCACTATCATTTTCCACTGCTCGTTACAGTTTCCCAGTAGCAGGAGATCACCAAATAGTAACTACATTTTGAGTTTCTATGCAACTTTTACTTTCAAAGCTATTCGATAATACAAATTTTAATTGTATGGGCGGAGCCACACCCACTTATATAATGCCCATCCCAGTTTTCTAGTAAATGGAAATTGCCCAGTTTTAGTACAGTTGCCGACAGTGAACATACAAACTAAATTACCAAAATGTAGCCAAATCGACAAAAACCGTAAGAAATATAGCATTTTTATTGATTTGTGGGCGGTAAAAGGGTGTGTGACAGAAATGCAAACCTTCTCGTACTTGAAAAAAATGTACTGCCAAAATTTCAGCTCTATTGGCTCAGTAATTTTGAAGTTTTCAGCCTTCACACAGACAGCGTTTTGCTTTTTGTATACATATATACATATGTAGATTATTGACTTTAACTTTTGATTGGTAAGAGATCCTAAGATATTTTTTTCTAAAAAATTGATTTTTTAGCTTGGATATTTTTTCAAAAATATAAAAACACAATATTGGAAAAAAAATTTTGTTCGAAAAAATCAAGGGATAGGCCTTGTTTTTTTAATCACAAAAATGGTTTTTAATTTTTGCGTAAAATTTAAATAATTTTTGCTTATAAATGTTATAATTTTTAATAGAGTTGAAAATTTGCGAATTTGAATTTAAATTATTTTTACAACAAAAATAAATTTTGAGCCTTTTTTTGAGGAAAACTCCAAAATTTCAGACCTTTTCTGAAAAAAATATTTAAAATATATACGAGTATACTCAACTAACGGCATTTTTGCAAAAAGGTTTTCATAGTACTTTGATGAAGCTTTAAGACAAAAAAAGAAAACATTTAACAAAATGTATAAAAAAGCAGAGGAGATATTTGAATCGAAAGTCACAAAATTAAATTTCTGATTGTGTTTTTCTCATTTTTGAGCAACGGTTTTGCATTAAATATATCGTTGTAGTAAAATTTTTCATAGTTTTCAAGATATGTTCATGTTTTTGATGTGAAAATAACGGAAAGTTTTTTAGTTTACCTAAATTTAAGAAATATTTAATATTTTGTAAATATTTGCATAAATTTATGTACTCATGACAGAAATTTCTGCACACAGAAATTTGACATTTTTCCTGTATTGAGTACATGTTAAAATCTGTATTGACTACATAATGCTTTTAAGAATTTTATGTACTCATCACAAAATTATTGTAAATGACTTTATGTAATGAGTTAAGTTCCGATGTACGTAGTACATAGATGTTGACAGCAGTTTTGTGATGAGTACATAAAACTCTTTATTGACTAGAATTCTGGAGAAAATCACAAAATTTCTGCGTGTAGAAATTCCTGTCATGAGTAGTCAGTCCATAGGTTTTTCCGTCAAAATTTATAGGCCATGAACACGCACCGTACCAAAAAACATCTGCAAACAAATTTTCATGCTAATCGAATGAGTAGTTTAGGAGTGTATTGCATAGTTACAAACATAAGCTCCTTTTTTATATACAGTGTTGCGCAAAACAATAGCAACAAAATCAGTGCAGCTGTTACAAAATCGTGTATCTTTGTTAATATTGGGAACACACTAAAATTATTATAGGAACCAAAGCACATATTCATACATCATATAAAAAACAAATCATATTCAAATTTGGTTTTGTTTTTTTATTAAATTTAATATTAATGTGACTACATTCAATTTGTTTGAGTGCAAAACAAAAGCAACAAAACTTAAAAAATGTAAAAAGAGAACAGAAGTTCCAAAAAACAACGGTAAAAGTTCTTTTATTGTAAAGCACATGTTGTTTGTGAGTCATAAACATTTAAGCTTAGATTTGTTTTTGCCCTAATTGTGCCATTGACTGTTCCATTTATAATGGCACGTGATAAATACTGTAAAACTCTAAAATAACAAATTATTTCCGAATATAAAATGGGAAAATCGCAAATATCTGTCGCGAAGCATTTTAATATTAATCGGCCAATAGTTTGTAGATTTATAAAAAAGTATAACATCACAAAAGACGTAACAACGGTATATTCAGGAGAGCGCCCGCGGAAAACATCGCTGCGTGATGACAGGAACATTTGTGGCGTGTTCAAGCGAAATCCATTTGCCACTTCCAAAGATGTTGTTCGGACACTTGATTTAGATATTCATCACAGCACTATTCGCAGAAGAGCCGTTGAGGACAATTTAAGGAGTTACAGACTGGCAAAGAAACCTTTGCTTGCAGCTAATTAAACAAACAAGTTGAGGTGTTATAATTTAAACAATTTTGTCTGAAATTTTGACAACGAGTTGCAATTTACTGTTTTTTAGACTCAGTTTTGCAAAAGAGAACCTAAATTGGACCGTTAAAAAATGGAAAACCGTTTTGTTTAGCGATGAATCAAAGTTCAACTTGATTAATTCAAATGTGATGTCCACGGTATTGCGCCGCCCAAGCACACGACTTGAAGCCCGAAACTGCAAAATAAATTTTAAGCATGGAGCTGGTGGTATTATGGTCTGGACTTATTTTTCCTATGATGGAGTCGGACCATTTCATAAAATCGATGGTATTATGGATCAATTTGTATATAAAGACATTTTAGAAAGCAAGATGCGACCATATGCAAAGTGGAATATGCCGCTTCAGTGCACGTTTTAGCACGTCAACGACCCGAAGCACACTTCAAAGCTCATCAAAGATTACATTAGAGACAATAGGATTCAAGTCCTTGATTGGCCGGCACAATGATTAGACTTTTATCCCATATAAAATCTTTTTGGGATTTTGAAGAAAAGAGTTTGTGGTCGAAGGTTTTCCAATAAAACTGCACTGTGTGAAGCCTTGAAACTTAAGGGGGAACAAATACCTAATACCACTATATCTAATTTAATAGAGTCGATGCCGCGCAAATGTGCAGCGGTAATCAAGAATAATGGGTCTTACACCAAATATTAATTATGTTGCTATTGTTTTGCACTCAGACAAATTGAATATAGTCACATTAATTTTAAATTTAACAAAGAAAACAAAACCAAATTTGAATATGATTTGTTTCTTATATGATGTATGAATATATGCTTTGGTTCCTGTAATAATTTTTGTGTATCCCCAATATTAAAAAAGATACAAGATTTTGTAGCAGCGCACTGATTTTGTTGCTATTGTTTTGCGCAACACTGTATATAGATATAACATAATTGTGTTTCCCTCTATGCCCGCCCGTCTTCTTATAGATTGTACTCATCGCACCTCTGTTGCTATCTCCGTCCGCATATTATAACTATAGAACAGTTTGTCCATAAAGTAACTCTGAATTATAAGCGTTGTGTTTATACAACGAAGGGAAAAACAAAGGAAGTTTTCAGTTGAGAAAAACAAATTTAAATTTAAAAATCATTCGCGTATATGACAAACGAAATTAATTACCTGCAACTAAATGACGCGTTTCTCGCAACTGACTATTATTATGACAACTGTTGAAACGTTTGGCTAATATTTGCGGCCTGCATTTTTCTTTCTACACGCAAAGAAATTTCTCGTTTACCACAACTGAAAAATTCACCAACTATACTTCGTTTGCGAGCTGTATTTGCCGCAAACGAATATTCAGCTGTCACAACTTAAAAATATATCTTATATATATATATACCGCAAGATATATCGGTCATTATTATTTATTATATTAATAATCTTTCCCATTATGTCCGTCCGACTTCTTATGGATTGCACCTCCGTTGCTATCTCCGTCCGCGTATTAAGCAAACTAACAATTTCCTTATATAGTAACAATTTGGCCAAAAAGTAACTCTAAACTATAAGCGTTATGTTTATACAAAGAATGGAAAAATAAACAAAATTTTCAGTTGGGAAAAACGAAGTTTTTAATTGCTGCAATTTAAAAATCACTCGCGTTTATGACAAACGAAAGTAATTCCCTGCAACTATATGACGCGTTTCTCGCAATTGAACTGTTATTATGACAACTGTTGAAACGTTTGCATATAACGATTTCAACCACGACAAACGAAGTTCGTTTGCGGCAAACTGGCGATAAACTTTTTTTTTCTTTGCGTGTACATAAGATTGATTTTGGCCATCTTATTTTGGCACCTTTTTCTATACGATTATGTTCACATCGAAACAGGCTTAAATTGAAAACAAAATCACTTCGTATTTTTTTATTAATTTCGTGACAACAACAGCTGTAGACAGTCGATTGCAGACAACTGCTAACAATGTAATAAATATTCAAAAATACTTTCAATGTGTGCGTAATGACACATTGAGCAACTGATTGATATATGCGCATAATTTAAGGCTTGTCTGCTTGTCTTAAGGTATTTCGTTTGGTAGGTCAGTGAATTCGTTGGATAATATTTCATACAAAATGTTCCAAGAACATTATTAAGGACTAACTGCTGCGTCGTTAAATTATAAGTTGTATTTTTATGATATTTGATGGTTTTTTCTTTGTCTACCACTGAGTGGAGTTCGTTCAACTAGGGAGAGATTCACATAAGTCGGGAAGAGCCTTAAGGCTTTAAAACTAGCAATATGCAAAGTAATTGGAAATGTTGATCAATAATTATTGATTTGATCAATAATTAATTACACTGTGTGTAATTTTTTAAGTCATGGCAAAATAACCATATACGGACACCACTACGTGATAAAAGACTAAAAAAAAAAGAGCCGTGTCTCCCAATTTTTCCCAAAGTCATGCACTTTTTTGTTTATGGGCCGCCAAAGATTTGGGGCCTCGGTATCATTTTCGCAAAAAAGTGATAATTTTCTCGGGCTCATAACACCGTTTACTTTAGTTTACTTAGGTACTTTTTTCACTTTTGCGGCTACCTAAGCGCTACCTAAACGGTTTTAAGAATAATTCCCAGGAAGTTTATATGTTGTAGAAATTTGTTTATTGAGATCTTAGGTAAATTTTTGTAGTTGATTGTTTCCTTGAATTTTGAACGGTTTGCTACCTATGGACCTGAACACGGGAAAAAAGGTAAAAAAAAATCGAATTTTTTTAAGTTTTTTGCGATTTTGATCTGGAAGGTGAAGTTTTTTTGATTTTATATGTTCGCAATTTTTGTTCTTTATGACAAAAGCTACAACTTTGCCTCAGAGAGTAAATCGAAATTCTGAACGGTTTGCAAGATATGAGCCCGAGAAAATGATCACTTTTTTGCGAAAATGATACCGAGGCCCCAAATCTTTGGCGGCCCATAAAGAAAAAAGTGCATGACTTTAGGAAAAATTGGGAGACACGGGTCTTTTTTTTTAGTCTTTTATCACGTAGTGGTGTCCGTATATGGTTATTTTTTTCGTGTTGCACTGTGTAATCGTTATAACTTGAAAAACAAAAAAACACTTTCAAGTGACCAGAAGAGAATATATTTAATTATATGTATTTTTGCATGAATTGAATTTCACTCAGTTTTCATTTTAAAAACTTTCAAAGCTCTTATAAAATAGAAATCAAGTAAAACTAACCATAAAGAGATGGGCAACTTTTTTCCACTTTAAAACACTTAAGGATTTGGGAAAAGTTTTACATATTTACACTTGGAAAAAGCTTGAACTTTGTGAACTGTGGTCGAACTTAAAGTTTGCTTAGTTTCTTTTTAGTGTTTGTTTGTTTTTTTTTTTTTTTTTTTTCATTCTGAAATCTTTAGAGGTTAAAAGTTGTCCTGGTCAAGTGTTCTACATAGGAAATGTTGTTGATGTTGTGATAAACTGAGTTGCAAGAACAACAATATTCATAGCAAGTACCTACGAGTACTTAAGCTTTATTGCCATAGCTTAAAGTAATGGCTTGAAGTAAATTTTGTTTTTTTTTTGCTTTTTTTTCTTCCAGCATTCTTTGAGGAGGTCAGTTTTTTGCAGCACTATTGTAAGTTTTTGTTGCTAGTGCAGGTGGTTGTTGTTCTTGTTGTTGCTGTTGTAGTGGAGTTATTGTTGTCGTTTTACATTGCAATTTATGGCTGCAATATTGAGAATTATTTTGTCCTTCGTCGCTTTGTAGCAGGATGCCAGTTGTTATTCATGTTTTGTTGCAGTTTATAAAGCAATTGTTGCTGCTATGGTTGTTGTTGCTGTTGTTTTTACCATTGTGCTTGTCCTTGTTATTGTGTTAATTTTGTTTTATTGCCACGTTGCATAGCATTACTGTATAAATTTTTTAATAATCGCTCTCGTTTCTCGAGGCATGTTGATGTTGCTTTATTTGTTGTTGTACTCGACAAAAGATCTCTTAATAAGCTTTTTATTATAGCCATAAGCAATGAAGTGGAGTTGGAATGTGTCGGAAATCGATGTTTTTGCGTCGTTAAATGGAAGTTATGATGCAAAGGTTTGCAGTATTTCCGTTTTGTTACAGTGCCGTGCAACGAATTAGCAACGACTTTACATATCGTGCAATTTTTTGTATTACATAAAATTTTAAGGATCGATGGGATAAAGTGTTAGTATTTTATATACATGGCAACTCTGCTGTCGATAAACTATCGAAATTTGTTGAGTTGAACCGTCAATAAGTCTGTTATGAGCTTTTTTCATAATAAAGTTAAATAATGTCCGTGCACATAATTAACAATGCTTTTGTTTCACATAAGAAAATTTTTTATTTTTCCTTAAAAAAGTTAATATTTTGTTGCAAAACCATTATTTTTAATAACTAAAAGGCATCTGCGTGGCATTGACTCAACTAACTTTTGACAAATTTCTACAGGCAGCGCTTCCCACTCCTCCTTAGCTTTTTCGTAAAGTTCACCGAAATTTCCTACTTTATGCAGTCTAACTTTTCTTTTTAACTGTTCCCACAAGTTTTCTATTGAATTAAGGTCAGGGATAGATGAATCCCAATCCAATAATGTTACCAAATTGTCTGCTATTCACTTTGTTGTATTGCGTGCTGTGTGCTTTGGATCGGTGTCTTGTTGAAAAATCCATGTAACAGGCATGTGGTCCTCGATAAATGTTAACTTTACGTCGTTTAGTATTGACATGTATTGGAACTGGGGTGAATGGGGCCAACACCACGCCATGACATTGCACCCCATAGCATAATGCTTCCGCCACCATGTTTTAAAGTGGGGCGGGTGTACTTAGGGTCAAACTCTTTGGACCGCGGACGACGAACATAAACCTTTCCATCTGTAGAGACTCTGTTTATCTTAGTTTCATCAGAAAATAAAACCTTTTTCCATTCATTTATTGTCCAGTGGCGATATTTTTTGGCAAACTCCAACCGCATTTTGCGGTTACGCTCCGTTAGTAAAGGCTGCTTCAGGGAAATTCTTCCAAACAGCCCATTTTTACGCAATCTTCTTTTGATGGTATCTACAGAAGGTAGACTATATTTTTCACCAAAAATTGGCTGTCTTTTGAGGAAACTTTTTAGATTCTCGCACTATCAGTTCGTCTTCTTTAGCAGTGGTTTTATGGGCTCTACGTTTGCGGGATGCCTTTTTTAGTCTTATTTTTTTTTTTTTAAATATTGCATAGCATTAAATGTCATTCTTTAAGATACTTTTAAAGATTTTGTAATTTCACCATAAGACTGTCCGTTCTTGTACTTCTGGACGATTATGGCCCGTTTGCTTTCATCGCATTAAAAAACGCTAGAAAACACGCAAAATATCCCTTTTGTTCAGCTTTTTATTAGCACTGTTCGATGTTCTCAAACAGAGACATTTTAAGTAACGAATCATTAAATTGATATCGATTTGAAGTCTTAATTAACTTAGAAACTTGAAAAATTCAACGTGTTTGATGATCCTTGTTGAGAACAATAAAAGAAAAAAATGTTTTTTTGTTTATTAAAAAGTATAAAATAAAAAGAAGTTGGCTGTATCGTGTATGGTTTAGGTTTTGACGTGTCAGCGTATCTTTATCCTTGCCTTATTATTGTCCCTATCTTTTCCTTTGCTCCTAAACTCATCCATAACCTTATTCTTGTCCTAATAACTGTTCTACCTCCTGTCCCAACTCTTGTTTGAATCCATTTTCAAATTCCGGCCTTATCCTTGTTCGAATGCCTTTCCTAATCCTTGTCCCGTTTCCTTTATCAATCTTTGTCCTAAATCTAGTCCTTACTGAATCTAAATCTTTCTTCTATTCCGTGTATCATTTCTTGTCAATATCCTTTTTCCAATCTTGTCCTAAATATTGCTTAGGAGTGTGTCTGAGTCTTTGTCCTACTAAATACGCTTACGTTTACTTAATACTGGATCCCATGGGTATCTGACACAAAGGTATAGAAAGAAACGAAATTGCGGACTAACTGGCAAAGAAAGGAGCATGAACCCCCCTTGTTGGTCCGAAACCATTTCGGGGGATGGGCAAAGGAATCCTCTCTCTTTCAATAAAGAAAGAGGCAGAAAAACAAAAAGGAAAATTCTGGAGAAACTTATCAGGGTTAAAGCACTCTAAACTACTCTTAGGGGCACACGACCTAAAGAGATTCAAAGCAAATGCATGAAGCTAACAAAGAATGATCACAGGAGTGATAACAGGTCACTGTAGGTGGAACTTTTACCGTACAAAACTGAGAATTCTTACTGATGACACGTGTAGGTTTTGCATGGAGGACGAAGAATCTTCGAAGCACATCCTATGACAATGTTCCGCACTTGTTCAAAATCGACAGAAATATCTGGGTTACCACATATTACCAGACAACTCATGAAAAGCAAGAGATAAAGGATATATACTAGAATTTGTTATTTTTTTATTTTTGTCATGTCAGCGAAAACCTCAGCTTTTCAGTCGTTCCATAAGATTTGCCTGAACGCCAGTGACCTTTGTCCTTTGGAATGTTAGAGGCAGCAGTTTAATTTATTCTTTTATAACCGAAGCTTATTTGAAGTTAATGCTTCACTTAAAAATCGTAAGAATTTTAGAATCTCATTATGAGGGTTGCCTTTTAAGTCTTGCGCCTAACAATGAGAAAACAGTGGTTATGATTTTATTGTTTTTCAAAGGATTCTCCAGGATGATTAATACACTTTTGCATTAGTTTGAACCAATTTGCGAAACGCTTTTGCAACTCTGAGTTGGTACCTCCGAAACCAGGTTTTTGGCCAATCAAAGAAGTAATTGATTCCTAAGTCGGGACTGGGAGGCAGATGAGCCATTAATTTCACGTTTTGAGTACTCGAAGCTTTTGTTTGAGCTGATGTGTGGGAACTAGCTTTGTTATGATGGATGATGATTTTTCTTCGGTGGTTGGTTTTTAGTTTACTTCAATTCTCCAAAGACATCCGACAAACAAATGGTTATCTACCATTCATTGTTAACAGTTCTCTGTTGCTCAAGTGGCATAGTTGTGACATGACAGGTTTTACTGAAAATAGAAAACTGGCAACCATTTGCTCCGTTTGCGGACAGCTTTTATCGGGGTTTGCTCACTTTGAAAGACCCAAACTGCAAGGATTGCTGCTTTGTTTCGGGCTCATAAGCATAGATACATGATTCGTCACTTGTTGAATTTCGTAGACTTGTTTCGAGCCACCACCGTAATATTTTTTCAGAATTTCCATACATCAGTCGACACGATTAACCATTTTTTTGAGCAAATTATGGGGTATCCACGGGAAAAAACCTTCCTTCCGCCTAAATGCTCATATAAAACCGAATGTCTGCTAGTCCCACTAATGCCCAAGGATGACTCTATCTCAAGTTAAGTCACATGGTTGTCTACTTCCAACAGTTCACACACAATATCAATGTTTTCTGCCACAACAGCCATTCTTGGACGATCTTCACGAAATTCGTCTTGGAGAGAACAACGATCACGCTTAAACACATTGAACCAAAGTTTAGCAGTCGCTGGGTGTGGTGCTTCATCCCCAGAAGTTGAACTAAGTTGATCAATGCATTTTTTTTTATATCAATCCACGTCGAAAATCGTAAAAAATTATCAGCCGAAAATGTTCACGTGTTACATTCTGTTAAGTAAGAGCGTGTACGGCATAATGTATCTAAAATTTTATTTAAGAACATTTTTCTTTACATAAATTCATTATACTTGTTCCGAAGCACGACGCAATCATATTAATAAGATGTCCAATCACGACCAGCGTTAATAATCGCTTGACATCTCCTCGGCATACTTTCCACTAAATTTTCGGAATATTCGATAGGAACAGCTCTCCAAATGCGTCGAATTTCTCGGGAAAGCCGTTTTAAAGTATAGGTGGGTCTCCCTCGAAGCTTCTGCTTGATGTAGCCCCAGACGTTTTCAATGGGATTAGCATTAGGCGATTGTGCAACCCAATCTAATGTGGAGATGCCTTTTTCGCGTTTCCAGTTGGTGCAGAGGCGGCTGCGGTGTTTGGGGTCATTGTCCTCCTGCAGAATCCAGTCTTCGTTTTTGATTATAAATTAGCATTTGGCAGTCGGTAATAAAGCCTTCTCATAAATTTTGACCATTCTGGCAGCATTAAGGTTCTCGGTAGAGAGGTGCAAAGTGCCGAAACCCTTTTTTGAAAAGCATCTCCAAAGATGAATTTTAATGAGATGTTTAACGGTGCGCTGGACAAAACTTGACAACGAAGACCAAGCCCGTGGTACGATCGAATAACCCCAAACAGAAAATTAATCGGAGAAGAGTACGTTACTCCAATCGCGATCAATGTTTTCTGTTGCCCAAGCCATTCTTTTAGTAATGTGTTTTCGGACAACAGTGGTTTCTTCATTGTGCTTCGCCATTTCAAATTATTTGCACCCAAATGGTTACATGCGATATATTTAGACCCTTTCGCCTCAATTTCGCTTGCCTTTAACGCAATCTTAAGAAAGGATTCCGTGAAAACAAACTCACTATAATTTGTTCATCCTGCTTGGTTACATTCCCTGTTGAGCCACGATCGGGAAGATCATCGACGGTTTTAGATTCCTTAAAGCGTTGCACTCACTTCTGGACAAAAGCCTTTGACTTTTTCAAATACTTGCCTCCGCTGCATAGGACATTTTCGGTCCTTTTGGATGGTTGCAGAGGAAAACTGCCTCGAAGCGTTCTGCGTATGCAGTACTCATTATGCCTAACACACTTTTCTGACAAAGTTTCGACCACAAATTTAACTTTTTTACTAGTGGTCCAATGGCAGAGGTTATGTCTACTTGTTGACAAAATTTCAGGGTTGCACTATTTACCGACTGGGAATAATGCCATACACGCTCTTACTTAACAGACTACAATTCAATTTTTGTGCCGAAGTTCAATTTCCAAGCCACTGTTAAAAAAACAATAAGCGTACATACATCAAAACGTTGTGGGTACGTTTATGCTAGAAGATGTCTAATTTTCGAATGGATTTGTCAAAATTCATCTGGCAATCTTTAGTAAGTATAGTCGAGGCGCAAGACTTAAAAGGCATCCTTTGCAGAAACGTTTAACTATGGCTCCATAAAACATCGGAATTCAAATTCTGAAGTATTGTAGCTTTCATGAGCTATCATATCAACAATGTCTTCGTTAGCGAGTAGACATCAGGTCGCAAGCTCTATAGAAGCCCAATAAAAGAAGCTTCCACTGTCGAATATTAAAATATCTTTATATTATCGAACTTTATTTGTTAGTTGGGTGGTCTTATTGGGCGTATTCAGTTACATTGTTAACATTTTTCAACTTCGAAGAAACCTGAGCCTATCACTTAAAAACTCGTAGAAGGGTTGAACTTGTATCCCCTGTTTAAGATACTGTTTAAGGTAACGTTCACAGTAGATAGCCCTAAACAATAGGAGTCCTACCGAAGGAACTTAAAATTTAACATATTTATCACTAAAATATTTAATTTTTCTACATCATAGATTAGAAAACTCCGACCACATGTTGGTTTAAAACTCTCAGTTGCGGCCAAACCACAATAAAAATTAGCAAAATGCAGAACACATAGAAAATAAAAACGATTATTTTTTTAATACATCTGATTTTGCCAAAAAATCTTGCCAATATCACAGGCAAACTAAAGACAAAAATAACTCAACATTTTTTAGCACGCTTCTAAAGAGACACCTATGCAGCCGACTCTTGAGACTCCAATTAGACTTGGTAGACGTCTTTGAAACTTTGCATCATGCCTAAAGGCGCTATTTAAAAAAACAACCAAACGTATACAATTTGGAGCAAAGCCAGACACAGTTGATGAATGTCATTTGTGTGCGCAAGGACATGAAATTAGTTTATTTTAATGCATATATGTATCTAAAATACGTGTGAGTAGAAAAGGGTTTTTATATTCAGCTAGGCATGACCTACTCTGTGATCTTTTTATAGACAAATTTTTTTGTTAAGCTGATTTTTATTCCGGTCACGGTTTTACATAATTTCAAATATTTTGGCAATATAATAAATAGTTTTGACACCTATTCCTGCGAATTGAGTGTAAATAGTAAATTTTTTCCTTGTGTAGGTATGTATTATAACCGAATGTGTGATGCGTCAGTAATGAGCTTACAAAGATAAATTGAGATAATTTGAAATGAAAAACAACTTCCAGTGAATTCATAGTAGAAAATAAAGAAAATTTACGAGAGCATCACAAGCAAACTAACGAAGCATGATATAATTATACAGGTATGTAGCATTGACAAGTATAGATTTTCTCAGCAACAAGGCAACGACCATTTGTCAAAAACAGTTGTTCGTGCAACAAGAATTAAACGAATGTAAATATAAATAAATTCCGCAAAATATGTGCGTTAAATAAACAATTATAATAATGAAAGTTGTGAAAAAATTATGTGTGATATGTGTTTAACGTTTTCCAGCCGTGGTGTTTTAATAATAATTGGAAACTTCTTTAATTTCGTCCATATGCATCTGCAGCTGCTGAGGTTGCTACATTTGAACGTTTTCAACATTTTTTCTTATGTTTGCACTTAATAACACAAAGTTCACAAGTTATCTTCGTTGTAGTAATAATAATTCACTATTGATTAAATAAAATAGGCAATATTTTGTAAGAAAATGTTTGGTTATTTGCAAGCGCTGAAACATAAACAATGGCGAAAACATAAGAAATAATTGAACGCTCTCTTTCTAGACATTTTTTTTGACAGATGGTCGATGCCCAAGCAACTGTCAATACTACCTTATATTATTATACCATGCTAACGAAGTTTTCATCAGATTTAAATCTGACAGCGCTGACAATTTCAAAGAAAATTATCTTCATATTTTTTATACACTGTCACTGTACGTATGGGATATCAATAGAGATGTGGCTGTTTTATGGAAATCATTAAATCAAATAACTCGAAATCATTTTTTTGGGAATCTTTATATGTTGTCGTCATAAATGAAAAATAAGCGTTAATTTGCAATTTATTGTATTTGTATTTTATTTTACATTTAAATATACAATGTTTTTTAAGAATTTAAAATTTTATAGCACCTCAAGAACAACCCCTAAAAAATTCTCCGTACATTATAAGAAAACCTTAAATAAATCTAATTAAAGATATTTTTCAATCACGAAGATGAAACCCTTTTGCCAAAAGAAACTCCTTCAAACGTTGTTGCATTGATAAGACTAATTTACTTGTGACATAAGATCCTATTTTCTCCATTAATTCATGATGACTTATTTTAGCATTTGTTTACTAGTTATTGTGTGTTGTAGTATTTAGAGATAGATGTTATATGGGGTTAAGATCGGGGCTTGGGAAGGGTGGCGACTCACTTCCTTTACATTTTAGACCAACCATTTCTTCACAAGTCGGGATGTGTGCTTCGGGTCGTTGATTTTGTTTTAAAATGTTTAAATACAATGTCTCGTCCATTGTAGTTTCCACAAAACCTAAATTCTTCACGCCTCCAGCTGAACTCGCACCTCGGACCTCGCGATTCGAAAATTTTCACTGACTGGTTCACGCATTTTAACGCACTCGACCACGCCCGCCACCTCATGTGAAAAAAACATGTTCGATATAAAAAATTAGCGGAAAATTTTAATTGTACGAAACGTTAAGATCTACTGTCACAATTGTTAAGTTACAGTTTTTGCTCGGCAATTTTCAACGAAAAAAAAGTAACTGCAACAACAATTGTATTGACGGTAAAGTGACCGCTAATATCATTTGAATTTACCGACGAGATTTTTTTATGTGTGGTTTAGGGACTTACGGCAACGCCATCATATTTCCTCCTATTGTCGGCAATTTTTACAGCACATATTTTGGGATTTTGCTTAGCCATACGTTCAATCTTCCGCTCAAAATGTTTGTCTAAGATTCTTTTACGTCCTCCTCCTGTTGAAGTCTCGAAGATTCCGGCTTGTTTAAAGTTTTCTATCACATATTGAACTAAAGAACGAGGTCGGAAGATAGTGTTAGATATCTCTCTCAAAAAGATATCGTTTTGCAGTGAAACGATCAACTTTTTTATGTCCACTGGAATTTTCTTTTGACTGTTACTCATGATACTTTTTTTTTAAAAAATGCAAGTAACGAATAACACATAAAAACTGTGTGCAAATAGAAGAATGAAGCGTAAATTTTACTAAAAAATAACGGAACTTAAAAAAAATTATATACGAACAAGAAATGGAGAGCGCTCTCTTGGCGTACGGACAATTAATTGAGTTTCTTTTCAGAAGTATGGTCGGTTGTAAATTTGTTGTAATAAAAGTAAAAATAGAACAACCTGTTTTTTTTTCTTTATACAAGGGAAGTTAATTTAAATTTTTCAAATAAAAGCTAGTTCGTTTTATTCGATTGAAGATTTTTCTTCATACAATCAAATTACTGTTAAGACTTCCTGTGTACGGATAATTGTTTGAGATAGTGTATGTTTCACTCAGTCTCCCAACTAGTAGGTTTATGTATGTGCTTATTATGGAAATAGAGGTACTTCCAAGAGTACTAGTTCTGACTTCTTTAAGGGGTACGAGCCCCGACCACTATTAATTCGTACGGCAAGCATTTTTACCCGTATGCAATGTTTAACAGGTGATATTTTCAATACTAATGTAGTCAGCGCATGCAAACCTATTTTTTTCTGAAAGAGCATTTTGTTCTCTTGATTTGAAAAAAAAAAATTGTTATTGTACCTCAACAACAACAACAACAATGTTTATTTCTTTGAATGCTTCGCAAAACTATTAAAAAAAATGTGACCAGTATTAATTCGTACGGTGGGTTAGCTTAGCTAACAATTGAAAGAAGATCAAAACAAAACAAAAAGTAGAAACCGTTATGCAAAGCAGAATATCAGAAATGTAAAAAAAAAAAATTCTTCAAATTATTCAATGTTCTCCAACGATGGCACGTGGTAAGCCGATTTGCAAGGAAATAAGAAGTTTGGTTGTAGACTATTATAAATCTGGGAAGACTTTTGGCGAAATAGCCAAACAATTAAATCTATCTAAGTCGTCTGTTCAAGGAGTAATAAATAACTTCAATAAAAATGGCAATATTGATAACAATATCGTGAATAGAGGCCGAAAATCGGCAATGACAGAGAGAGATAAAAGATCGCTGGCCACGATTGTGAAGGCTAATCGTCGCCAAAGCTTAAGAAATGTAGCATCAGAATGGTCTGATAAAATCGGGAAAAGTGTTGGTCGTGAGTGGCGCGCCTACAGTTACGAAATATCGGATATAAGTTTTATAAGGTATGTATACAGATTATCTTTAAAACATACTCAATATCTTAAATCTTAGGCCAAAGAAAAACCATTGCTTACCCTTCGCCAAAAGAAGAAGCGTTTGCAATGGTGTCGAGAACGGATGTCGTGGACTCAAAGGCAATGGAATTCCATCATATTTAGCGATGAATCTAAATTTGATGTGAGTGTCGGCGATGCGCGAAGGCGAGTTATCCGTAACAAAAATGAAGCGTACCATAAAGACTGCCTTAAAAGGACAGTTAAGTTCCCAGCGAGCATAATGGTGTGGGGTTGTATGTCTGCCAAAGGGGTAGGACAACTGCACTTTGTTGATGGGATGGTCAACGCTGAAAAATATATTAACATTCTAGAAGAAAGTTTGCTGCCATCAATACCAAAACTGGCTGACTGTGGAGAATACACGTTTCAGCAGGATGGAGCATCATCTCATACTGCCAAACGAACCAAATCATGGCTGCAGTCTAAGGAAATTGGGGTCTTAGATTGGCCATCAAATAGTCCGGACCTAAGCCCAATCGAGAATATATGGGGAATAATGAAAAGAAACCTAAAAAATGAGCCTCAAAGGACTCTGGTTTAAAAACAAAATTGCAAGAGATGTGGGATTCTATTTCAACAGAACAGTGCCAGAATTTATATGAATCTATGCCAAAGCGATGTAAATGTGTTGTAGAGGCAAAACGATGTTACCCAATATTAATATTTAAAGATAAATTAAAGTTTTTATAAAATAGCAACTATTTAACCCACCGTACGAATTAATACTGGTCACATTTTTTTTAATAGTTTTGCGAAGCATTCAAAGAAATAAACATTGTTGTTGTTGTTGTTGAGGTACAATAACAATTTTTTTTTTCAAATCAAGAGAACAAAATGCTCTTTCAGAAAAAATAGGTTTGCATGCGCTGACTACATTAGTATTGAAAATATCACCTGTTAAACATTGCATACGGGTAAAAATGCTTGCCGTACGAATTAATAGTGGTCGGGGCTCGTAAAATTCAAACGGCAAGCGTTTGAAAATGAAAAAAGGCGAAGTTTCAAAAGGAAAAAAAAAAAAAATGTACAAATATTAACAAATTATATTTTCCATGATTTTGCATGTATAGGGTTTTCGTTTTTTAAGAGTCCCAATCCACTGTTTGGGTCTTTCAAAGTGAGCCCGAAGCCAACAAAAGTTGTCCGCGGACGGAGCTCCTCCAAGCAAATGGTTGCCAGTTTTTTCAGAAATATCGGGCATGTCGCAACTGTACCACTCGAGCAACGGAGAGCTGTTAAAGCTAAATGGAACACAACCATTTCTTTACCGGAATTATTTGGAGAATTGAGAAAAACCATGATTTTGCCAGATTATAGTCCCTGGAACCATCTTTTTAAGTTTAGGAACAGATAATAGTCGCTGGGGGATGAGAGAGCAGTTCGAAGCGTAACTCGTGCATTTTGGTTATTGTTTCGTTCGATTTGTGAGTTGGATAGTCTTGCAAAAATATAATTTTATTCTTTGACAAATCTGGCCGTTTGTTTGCGATTTCGTTCTTCAATCGGTCCAATAATTTACAGTAATAGTCGCTGTTGATTGTTTTTCCTTTTCTCAAATAGTCGATGAACAAAATACCAAAAACAGTCGCCAACACCTTTCCGGTCGTTTGTTGAGTTTTCGCTCACATTGGTGAAATTCCACTGGAACCTACCCACTCTTTTACTGATTCCTTCGATTCTGGTGTATAGTGGTGAATCCACGCTTTATCCATGGTCACTATTTTGCGCAAAAAATCAGTCCGGTTTTGTTTAAAATGTCCAAATATTTTTGGGAAGTGCGAACACATTCATGTTTTTGATTGATTGTTAAGGAACGCGACACCCATCTTGCAGTAAGCTTTCTCATACCCAAATGTTCATGTAAAATTGAAACTACCGACCCACTTCATATGACTACGGCTGGAGTTATCTCACGTACTTTCGGATTGTCCAATACGAAATCGTGAATTTTTCCAATACATACTGGAGTGGTTCCTGTTTTTGGTGCTCCCCCGGCGTGTTCATCTTTTGCGCTGATTCGACCTCTTTTGAACTCTGTAATCCAATATTTTACGGCGAAACACGACGGAGCAGATTCGGAGCAGATTCCGAGCAGATTCATTTATAGAGCTTTTCTTTGGTTTCTTTCGCACTTTTGTTAGCAAAAAGAAATGCTTAATCCAGGCACGAAATTCTTTATCCATTTTTATAACAATACCAAAAGTTGCTTACTTTAGAACACTGTAACGTCACTATTCATTGACAGATCGATTTGACGTTAATGGTTAGTTCATGTTAAGGTTAAGGTCATGTTAAGGTCACTTGGAGACCGGCAGCATCTTGATCGCCATAGTACTTCTTACAAATATTGAAACTGTCGCAGGCTATTTTGATTGTTCTTTAAACATTAGCTCGTTAAATGTTGAGAAGCGTTAACTTCCATAAGCTGAGAAACTTTGAAGCAAGCCTACAAAAAGCATTAGAATCAACTCTCATGTTATATCAACTAAGTCTTTGTATGTCGCTAGATCTACAAACGTCCAAAAGAAGCTTTGCTGTCGAATTTTAAAATTTCTTAACCTTATCGAAGTTGAAGTGTTAGTTGGGCTAAAAATTAAAAATTTAATTTAGGAAAGAAAAAGAAAATACAACATTTTTTAATAAAAAGAAGCACACGAATGACAGGAAAAATAAAAGAAAAATTTCCTGTCGACACGTTTTGGTGTAATCTGCAAATAATAGTCACAGATGACAAACTGAAGTCAAGTTGTGAGTTCCTGAATTCACATTCAGCTGTTGGAATTAATAATGTTTGCAGGAACTGAGCTCACACAAATATAAGAGCATGAAGGATTAGAACGAGCAAAGGTTTAACAAAGGGAAAGCAATATTCAATCTAGTAAAACTTGAATTTGTCTTTTTGCCACTTGATGCTCCTGGCAGGAAATTTCAAAGCATGCTGCTATAATTTTATTTTATATCCAACAGAGCTTACAAAGTACAATTAATTTTCTTGTTACTCGTTTCCATTGAAAGGGTGCTGGAAAAACAACTGCAACATTATGTTAAATGGGTTGGGAGCTGTTGGGTTGGGTTAAAAGCAATGCAATAACTGCATCAAGCCACTCCAAAGTTAGCCTAAGAATTCTTGGATATTGCTTTTAAATATATAATTATTTGTGTGCTTGATGTTTCCACTGAATCCTCTGAGATGCTCAATGGTAATAAAGGACACTTGACAATTTAAATAATCCAATTTAAGTTATTTTAGTTATTTTCTAAAAACTTTACAGAATTATTCAAGAGGCGAATACAAAATATAATTATTCCAATAAATAAAATATACAAACGAACTTACAATAAAGTCAAAACTAATTCGTTTAAGTGTAACAAACCAGCTTCGCTAACGAATCGCGTAGGGGTTTAATTCGTGAGCTATTTCACACTGTAACACGTATTAATTATTTTATTCAACAACAAAACTACCAAGAATTCATTTAATCGTTGTATAATGGATATAATTATAAATACCTTTTAAAAATACAAAATAAATCGATGCAGATGCAAGCATTTGATAGACTAGTTGTAAGAGCAATTACATTGCATGTCAGAGCTTTAGGTTTCAGTTTCACTTTCGACACCGAAAAATAAGTTTTTAATGATTTTATAGTTTTAAAAAATGATAAATTATAAAGTTTTTATAAGCAAGAATTTTTAATTTAAAATTTTGTTCAATGGCATTTGACATTTGACATCAAAGACATTTGACAAGTCCTGCATCTTCAAGACATAGGGCAGAAGAATAGCAAACAGCCAAATCAAGCGAACGCCAAAATTTTGTGATTAATCCGTTTAAATATAGCACAACAGCTGTATTTTGTTATCGTCAAAAACTTTGATTGATGACTTTGTTTTGAATTTGGCGGCCTCAGTTGACAAGTGGTAGGGCGCCTGACTTCCACCCCAAAAGTCCCGGACTTGAATCTCGGCTGGACCATGGCACTGAGAACACTTTAACTTTTCAAGCATCAAGTTCAAATCTATGGCTTTTAACACTTGGACTTTCTTACACAACTAAAACATTATACATAAACATGCTTTCACTTAATTGGACCATCTTTTCTACTAATCTATATTATCCTACACTAAGGCAGACTTGACACCTGAAATCCTTGGTTCGAAGATAAAAAAAAAAAAAATCAATTCGTTTCGAATGCTATAATGCAGCTTTTTATTTCGTTGGTTTGTTGCGTATCGATAAACTTTCGTACTTTCTTTAATAACGACACAAAACATCAAATTTATGTAACAACACTTCCTTAAAATAAACCTTGTGCTTTTATTGTCTACATACATACATATGTACAGTAAGGCGCCTCACAAAAAAAAATTGTCCGGGTCCCCCCCCTCAAAATCAACTTTGGTCTATGTTATGATGATTCCCCAAATATTTTGACTCTAACAATAGCGGTCAGCTAGCTAGAATGGTTCGAAAAAACCTCTAAAAATCGCGTTATTCTTGGATAACTTTTTTGCCATACAATTTTTAGTACAAAAAATTGTCACAAATAGTGTAAAACAAAGAATTACAGAGTTCTGCATCAAAAATTTTCCTTTACACAAAAGATATTCACTTTTTTGGCGTGTTTTTTTATATGTTTTGTTCACATTGAAAGCAAAAACAAAACGACTAGATTGTTTGATTGACAATCACCGTGTGAGTTGGGGATAAGGATTTTTTCAGAGCTCATTCACAATAGAGCAGTTTTTTTACTTTTCAACACTGCATATCAAGTCGGATATTAGTTTACCGAGTTGGCTGAACTCATATAAATAACCGAGTTTGTGTTGTTGTTTTGCATGTATTTAGTTTTCCTACCTAGTGTTCTTTTGTAAGTCGGTAGCAAAAGAATGGGGCTTGTGAAACTGTGATATTGTTGCATTTAAAGTGTGTGCGTTAAAATAGAGCCAATATTAACCTAAAATTTTTTAATTTAAAAAGATATTTCTTAATAAAATTTTACTACAAAACGTGAGTAAAAGTTCTCAGTTTTATGATTTTAAAATAAATTTTTGTGTTTCAAGCAATTAGGTCTAAAAATGGGAAGAGCCAAGTACTGTAGTTTTGAAACCCGAAAAATTATAAAAAATTTGCGTAAACAAGGTAAAAGCCAAAGGTTAATAGCTAGTATAGTTGGCTACTCAAAGAAAATGGTTGAGAACGCGTTAAAGTTTACACAAAAAAAAAGACACCAGAGGAAAACAACCCAAAATAAGTACCAGTTTGCAAAGACGAATCCTACGTCACGTAAAAAAAGATCCATTTGTGACCTCTTCCGCTCTCAAAAAACAATATTCCTTGGACGTGGACACTTCAACGATACGAAAAGTGAAAGGCGAAACCTGGTCGGAAGATACTATTCCAGATCAAAGTTAATGTCCGAAAGCGATTTCAATTCGCAAAGGATTGATTTCAAGGTTGGCTGATTGGCCAACGAACAAATGGCGAAACATTCTTTGGTCAGATGAAACGAAAGTTAATTTATTTAATTCAGACCGAGGCAGCATTTGTATGAGAAGACGCCCCAATACCCAATTCTTCCCTCAACACACTATAAAAACCTGTTAAACATGGCGGTAGTATAATGGTTTGGGGGTGTTTCTCATATAATGGCACATGTTCCTTATTTCGCTTCGAGGGAAAGATGAATGCTTTAAAATACACCAGGATTTTGAGTGAAACCATGGTGCCGTACGCAGAGTTAGATATGCCGCTTCGATGGGTAAACGACCTGAAACACACATCGAAGCGGGCAAACGAATCGTTTAGACCAAAAACATCCAGTCCTTAATCCTATCGAAAATTTATGGCGAGAGGTTAAAGTGTCTCTTAAAGATAAACATCCATTCAACAAAGATGATCTTTGGAGGTTAATCAAGGACGCGCGGGAGAAAATTCCATCTACTAAGTGCTAAAAACTTGTGGATTCGATGCCTAGGCGTTGCTCAGCATCAAAAATAATGGATACTCTACCAAATGTTAAAGTAGATATTATTATATTTCAATAATTTCTATTCATTATATCATGAAATTTCAAATTTTCTAATCACAAGTCATGGCTAAAATCAAGTAACTATTTCTTGCTCTATTTCAATTCATAGCCGAAAGAGGACATATCATTGAATTTTGAATTTTTTTGTTTATGTTTCACACTTAACTTAATTAATTAATGTACTATTATAAATTAAATGAATTATTATTTTTTACCTATTAAAAGAAAAAATTAAAAATGCAAAGTTTCCTTAGATTTTTTGATTTAAATAATTTAAATAGCACTGGCTCTATTTCATCGGACATCACTGTATGTCTGTATATCTATGAGTCACACAGCCAGAGGTATACAAGCGATAACGTCAAAGTTTCTGTTTTCTTTTGTTTGCGTTTGCTTAAAGGTATATAAAACAAAATCAAAACCAAAAAAAAAAAAAAAAAAAAAAAAAACGCCAAAAGAAAAACCAAAAGAAAAAGCAAAGTCAAAAACAAAAGTAAATTAAAATTCAAATTCAAATTCAAATTCAAACTGAAAGTCAATCAAAATCAAAATCAAAATCAAAATCAAAATCAAAATCAAAATCAAAATCAAAATCAAAATCAAAATCAAAATCAAAATCAAAATCAAAATCAAAATCAAAATCAAAATCAAAATCAAAATCAAAATCAAAATCAAAATCAAAATCAAAATCAAAATCAAAATCAAAACCAAAATCAAAATCAATATCAATATCAATATCAAAATCAAAATCAAAATCAAAATCAAAATAAAAATCAAAACCAAAACCAAAATCAAAATCAAAATCAAAATCAAAATTAAAATCAAAATAAAAATAAAAATAAAGACAAAGATAAAGATAAAGATAAAAATAAAAATAAAGATAAAAATAAAAATAAAATCAGATTGAAAATGCAGCTATCATGCAACGGCGTTGCATCGAATTATATCTGTGAGAATTTGTACTTAGCCATACGGTAATTATAAAATACTTAATTATGAATTCATTAGGTCGCCTAGGTAGCAACTTACGCAAAAAAATGCAATATTGTTGCAATGGAATTATAATTCGGTGAGTAGAAGTGCTACTTAGACTTTTATTTCACGACAATAAAAATTTATTCTTTGATTTCATAACGAAAATGAAAAAAAAATTTTTTGGAGCCACGAAACCACGGAGTCAACTACTAAATGCAGTAAAAATGCAACAACAATGAAAAAGCGTTGCATGGAATTATAACTCCGTTACTAACGACGTTATTGAAAAATTTTATGGAACGATAGTAAAGCTGAGGTGTTCGGCCACATGATAAAAATAAAACAAAAATTAATGGCGTCATGAGACTTTTCAGAGAACCACTTAAAGTAACCTAAATGCACCATCGTAAATGTAAATGTAACAAACACAAGCAAAAACAAAAATTTAATTTAAAAGAAAAATAAAATTAAAATTCGGTCAAGTATTAGGACAAGAAGTAAAATATGGATAAGGACAAAGATAAGAAAAAGGATGATGGTAAGGATTTGAACAAAGATTAAGACCTATTATTAGGTCTATTATTGGGTTAAAGATTAAACATAAGAAGTAGGACAAAGATTTGGACATAGATTCAAGCATGGAATTGGACAAGTATAAGGACAAGGATTTAGACAAGGAGTGGGTAAAGGACTAGGACAAATAAAATAAGGACATATATTTAGGCACACTTAAAGCCATATTTAGATCAATATTGAAAAAGGAATGAAGAAAAGGATTGGGACAAGCAATAGAAAAAGGACTTTGTCGCACTAAGGACAAGATTTAAGTCAAAGATTGGAAAAATATGTAGGGTAAGGATAAGGGCAATTTTGGAAACAAAGGATAAGCTGTCATGTCAAAACCTACGGGTGTGTCCACGACACAGTCAACTCCTTTTTTTTACCAAACATTGTATTTTGAGACTATTTAACTGACAAATTTATAAGAAGTTTATAAGAAATTTTAAAAAGAACTTTGTTGGAAATCCATATGTTTGTTACAAAAAATGGTAACGTATTTTTTTTAAGCTTTTTGAAGATATTCGAAAATTATATTAAATGACAAAGGATTTTTAATACTTTATTGTAATTTTATTTTTAATTTTTAACACAATATTGGAATAGTTTCGATTTTTATCTCATTGGAACAGGATCGGAATTTTTATACTGACGAGTTTATTATAAAATATATCTTCATGAATCTGTCTTCGAAATAAATCCCAAAATTACTCAGGATGTAATTGTCCTAGACAAACTTTGAACAAAGTCATCAATAGCATCCAGCAATATAAGAGAATTTCTTTTATTAATCGAATGATTCTCTACGACACGCTTAGAGATTCTCAAGAATCTAATTATAATTTTTATCTCAACTCGTCAATAAATATTATTAAAACACTGTTTTATCCATCTTTAAATTTGGTTTAAAGTGCAAAATGTTATATAAGTTAGTTAAAAAAAATTTACAATAAATATAAATAAAAGTAGTGTTAAAATCTGAATTTCTTCTAATTTAATCTTGAAACAAATTTTATCTTCCAAATTAAAAAAAAATTAATTTTCTGTTTGTTTGACCCGAATACAAATCTTAACGGCTGGACGGATTTAACTCAAATTCAACACATATATTGATTTCCTAACTTAGGTTGTGGCATACTTAGTTTCGAACACAGCTCTTCCGCCCCTTTACAAGAAATGCAAATCTACCTACTGGCATGGTTTTTTTAGCGAAAATGTTCGTCTAATTAATTTTAAAAAAATTTTATTATTTTGACACCAAAAATAGCCACATATTTTCAAAATTCCTCAAATTTTTAGTACAACTTACTGTTTTTATTGAAACCAATTTTGAGCTTAAGACCAAGTATGTTGACAACAAGACAACATGAAGACAATGAAGGCAACAACCAACAACAACGGCTCTGTATAGAGCAAATCATACAGCAGACTAGACAGACTGTCGTTGGCCGCTGTGATCGAAATTTTAAGATGCACATGAGTATGGTCTAAAAGTATGATACGATCAGTGGTGGATCTACATAAGGGCTGACAGGGCTTTAGCCCCCTACTTGGAGATTTTTTTCGTATGGGAAAAAAATGAAAAAAAAGTCCAAAAAGACGTTTCAGCCCCCCCCCCCCCCCCTTGGCATACAAAACTGTAGTTTCAGCTCGCCCCTCTGGCGAATCCTAGAACCGTCACTGGACACGATCAAGGGTAACATTGACACAGGGTGCATAAAAAGTAGATAAGAACTCAGTTACTAATGTAAAAGCGTTCTCTCTGCCAAATAAACTTCTGGGTACTTTTCTCGGCATAATTGGCAGTCATGTTAGGCTACTGATGAGTCTGCTGTATATGCTGTATACAAAGCCGTTGTTGTTGTTGGTTGTTATCTTCATGTTACCTTGTTTTCATCATACTTGGTCTAAAGCTGAAAATTGGCTTTAATATAAATAATGAAAGGTCACATTAAAATTTAACTTAGAATTGCAAAAAAACTATCGGAAATATGCCAGTTTAATTTCAATGCAAATAACTCCGTTGTTTTTGAATATATTTCATTAATTTTTTTTTCCTTGATAAACTAAATTCAAGCGCTTAATAAAAACCATTTGGAAGGTACTGTTAGTTTGGCATATTAATTTTTAATCTTTTTTTTAAAAAAGGTCCAATATATTGAAATTCTACTCAAAAAATGGCACAAAAGTTATTTTTATTGTTAACCCTTTTTAAGGCATAGGGGATATTTTTACCACCAATATTTTCGTTTGAATATGCTGTGAGAATATAAGTAGTATATTTGTTTTTTGCAGTAGCAACATTAAAAAAGAGCAGTCTAGTCAACCTTAAAAAAAAGCTGACTTGCGTTTGACATTTTCTGTTATGGTGAATGTAACTGTTGTAAAAGTGACGTAGTTTTTTAAATAAAATTCTGTTCTGTAAATTTTTAAATTTTTACATGGAAAGAGGTAATTTTTTTTTATATTTATTATAATGGATATTTTTATAATGGAATTGTGCTTGTTCTTTGTTGTGGTGCCGGTATATTTATAATCACCATGTTATTTTTGTTAGTAAGGACAGTTGCTTTGGTGAGAATATTGTCCCCACTGCCCGAGAAGTGTAATGCATGACCGTTCAAGTAATCCAATTTGTTTTAGGTTTTTCTGCAGGATGTCGCGTTGTTTGAATGACTATGAAATTGAGAAGATATTGGAGGATATTTTTGGAATTTCAGATGATGGTTTGGAAGACGTATTTGAGTCTGATGAGGCAGAAGAATGTCAAAAAAATGCAAAGAATGCTGGAATCAGATGTATGGAATCAAGTTATAGACCAGATGCAGGTTCTTCGACATCAACACCACCAATGTCTGCTGGACGATCTGGTAACTCACAGTTTGATAAGTTTTTGACAGCAGGAGCCTAGGAGATATCAGACGAAGAATATTGTGATGAATCTGAATATGAAGATGAATGCTGGGGGAAGAATATGTGGGTTTCCCGGCCAGATGTTGATGTCTTCGATGAGGTACTAATAACACCGAAGGACTTATTGAATAGAAGGGCACGTCCAGTAGTCCACTTTGGGAAATTTTTCAGCGATGAAGTATTTGGTTTGATTGTTTTTCAAACAAACTTGTATGCGGTTCAGGAAAGAGAATGGGAGGCGTCGACTTATTTGACCAACTAAAGGGGACCTAATCTACAGGACGCAGAAGCAAACGCTGGTGGCTGCGTATATTCTACTTCTTAGTTGACGTCAGTCTCACGAATGCTTTCATTTTATATTCTCGAACATCAAGGGTGATAAAGCTTACAAATTTAGAATTTCGGGTAGCTGTTGCAAGAGGATTGATTGGTGGTTATAGAAGCAGTGTCATGTCACGATAGGTGTCTATGAAATCCCGCGTATCTGATGAGTATTACCAAAAAAGCATCAATACTGTTCCTGTAGAAGTTCGATATAAAAATGTAGGAGAGCATTTGCCCGCAGCTATGGAGACCTACAGGCGCTACAAGCTCCGCAGCATAAAGACGAACGATAAACGAAGCAAAGTAAAATGCTGTAAATGCATACTGCACAATGAGTCTCTGACGGGCAGTGGAGATAATTTTACCACCTATTTTTCAAAATGTTCCTAAGAAGTTGGTTTTTTTTTTCAAGCACCATTTTTTTATGTAATAAAAAATTTCAAAATCATACACAAAAGTTATATTATTCTTCTGGTTTCTTCTGCCTTATAAAGAGTTAAAATAATAAAAACTTAAAATTCTATTTTTGACTATCTTTAACATGACATAGCGTTTAAAAGCAAAAGTGGTTTCAGTTTTACGAAAACTTTTATTAAATGTTTCTGTCATAAAAAAACAAGACGTGCCCCCAATGATTTTCTTAAGAAATTAATTTTTTCGAAAGTTGTTTTAGTCTTTTTAGTTATAGAGTTTAGTTTAGTTTAGTCTTATAGTTATGTGAAAAAATTATACCAATATCTCTTTCCGATCAAAATTTATTGCTAGGAATCTATTTTCTCGGTCCCTCGGGATGTCTTTATTTTCAACCGATAGAAAAAACTTGGACATTTAATATGAGCAATCATAATAAATTTTAAGATTTCTCCTCGTCACTTCTTATGGGTGGAAAGTTTGTTTCTGCATATTTCTATACACTTTACGGCAAAAAATTAATTTTGTTCTTGCATTTGATAATCAAAAACCTCTATCTTCTAAATGATTAAAAATTTCTTAATTCTTACAAATTTTCTTGTTTTTATTTTCTTTTTGTTTTGAATTTTTTTATATATTTTGAATTTTTTTGACATATTTTCCAAATTTTTGAAATATTTTTAAATATTTTTGACAATATTTGTGCTCAAATGAGAGGAAATAATTTTAAAAATGCTTTATGAGGGGTTTATTGAACGCATGATACATTACATGATACAATTATACAAGGTAGGAGTGACAGTTTTTTCGTCTTGCACCAATTGTCAAAAATAGTATAAATTAGAGAACGAAAAAAGTAGAAAAGAAAATAGAAAGCAAAATATACATGCAAATTGCAGTCGATGCAAGACACTGGTGAGAAAATAGCCGGTTGTCACTCTTACCTTGTATAATTGTATCATGATACATTATACAAGGTAGGAGTGACAACTTGCTTTTTTCTCACCAGTACCTTACATCGACCATGATCCAAAAAATAGAGGTAGATGCAGACCTGCCTGTGCTCTCTTTTAATACTGCCATAACTGTCAAAATCCATTTAGAAAAGTTGTTTGCTTACATTTAATTTCTATGAACTTTTTCATAGCTTTGAGATTTTATATGCGTTGTCAACTTCGTGTTGACATTCGCGGCAGTACGGTGTCATCTAGCGAATCTACCTGTATTTATTGTATCATGGCATCGACTGTCATTTTCCTGTATTTTTTGTTTTCTATTTTCTTTTCTTCTTTTTTCGTTCTCTAATTATAGTATATATTTTTGACAGTTGGTGCCAGACGAAAGAACTGTCACTCTTACATTGTATAATTCTATAATGATTGAACGTTTCAGCCATTTTTAAAAATTCTCTCATTTATAAACAAACATTTTCAGTAATTTTTTTGGCATTTTCTTTGTTTTTGATATATTTTGAAACAATTTGATATTTTTGACATAATTTGTGCAGAGATGAAAACAAAATAAAATTTAATAATGCTTTATCGAAGGTTTCATCCATTTTTAAAATTCTCTCATTTATAAAGCCTTTAAAAGAGACTTAACGCTATTAAACGTTTATGAATAATGTTTTTAAATTTTTTTCGATTTTTTCCTTATGAAGGCTTTATAAGAGGTTCATAATTTTTTATGAATACAGCCGTTAGTTTTTAAAACCGTAAGATTTGCAACCCAAAGAGTTTTTTGCAAATTTCCATACATTTTACCAGAAAAATTTTTTTTTTTTGCTTTTGTTAATTCTCAAAAGAAGTCACACAAATTTGTCAAAGCATTTAAACAAAAATGGACCGAAATTGTCAGATTGTCATTGAGATTTGTCAGATCACATGCAGCTTCTTTTTCATTATTTGGATTAAAAATATTGAAACGTGGACTAAACATAAAAATTGTACATTTTTTTCCCCGAGTAACACTGGGTATATCATCTAGTAATTAAAAAAAAAAAAGAAAAGAAACGCTGGTGAGCAGTTTGCGCTACGCAATTAAACTCCCCTTCTTCTCTATGAAGATGGCTTTTTCTCTAGGATAAGGAAAAGTTATTTCGAGTTATTTAGGAAAAAGTTCAAGTTGACGTTGACGAAGTCATTCAAAGACCAGGCAGTTTATTCGTGATGCAATCCGTACTAAACTAAAAATGAAATTGTTTACGTTGCAGATAGAGAAGAAAATTTCCTTTGCTCGTACGTATTAAAATTATTTCATGCACTTTCCTGTAGGTCAGCTTTTTCCTAATAATTTTATTCAAATTATGCAGGATGCGAATAAAAAGACAGTGATGCATTCATTTTGAATGAATGTAATGATCTATTGCGATAGAAACACAGTCAGACATAATCTATTCCCTAGAAATTTATTCATAGCCTAGGTCTTCAGCATGGTATTAAACATTAAATAAAAATATTGTAAAATCAAAAGGCTACTGCAATCAAGTTTCTCTTCAATCTTTAGAGAATTCATCATGAAACTGTGTTTCTTTAAAGATATTTTTTTAAAGGAATTTACGATTTAGTAGCTTTTACTTAAGGGCTTTACTTAACCTTGGCGACGCAAAATTAAATGTCTCGCAAAAAATCAAGTTTCGCAAAAATTATGAAAGACATCGACAAACGGTTTTTTTATTGGATAGATAAAATATCAAACTTTGTTACAAAATAATTTTTATTGTTGTTGTTTTTGTTGTTGTTATTTTTGTTTGTTATGTCAATTGTAATGTAATGTTTGTGCATCATCTGAAAATAAAAAGTAAAATATATTAATAACTACTACCGTTATCGTCGGCACTAGAATGAAGAGGGTCATTCAAAAAATAACGCAACTATAGCATCAAAAGGTCAAAATTCAAAAAAGGTAATTTTTTAAGACTAAAGATAGGCTCAACTGCGTTGTGTTTTGGGCTACCCCCATGATTCTAGTACCGATAAGAATGACTGGTGTTTAAATTGTGTGGTGCAAAATTTTTTCAAATTGGACAACTTTTTCGATAAGTTTTTAACACAACCAAAAAGTGGTTCCGAGATAAACGAAAAAGATAGTTTACATCTTTGTTTACTTATGTGTTCCCATATTTTTTACACCTCCACCACCGTGACATCAATTCCACTTGAGGACAAGGCTGCAGCCATCTCTGCGAACACATGCGAGTTCTTTTTTGCGCTGCATAAATCGGAATTCTTATCGGCCCATACTGATATGATTACTTCATCTTGTACACTTGCCCAAGATCTTTTATTCGCTTTTTTGTTAATTTTTTTGTTAAACAGCTGTTTTTTACATTTTTCGTTACAAAATTGTTCAATACTTTGAACGTACCCTGTCATCTAAACAGTTGCATCCCTACCGTACCTTTTTATCTGAACTTTAGCATACTTCAAGGCATTTCTTATATTAATTTTTGATAAATTCAGAAAACAAATTGAGTTTAGGTTGTGTTTCATCCTGCATTATTGTACTGGAAACTCAATAGTTTATTTTGCATTCAATGGCAAAACTCAATTCAAACTAAACTCTCTTTGTAGACATATCATTAAGCAACTTCCTCCGCGTTCCGACATTAAATTTGTTTTTATTTTTGTTATATATGGATTAACCTTTACTGTCCAATCATTATTTTTATAATAGCACTTATGCTCAGCGAATAAAAACTCCATGCAACGCCGATGCATTTTTAAAAAATGCCTTTTTCAACTTTTTTTGAAACCTGTGCGTTAAGCGTAACGTTGTCACGTAAAAATTGAGACTTACTTCATACAACATTTGTTAGATTTCTCCCATTTGCACCATTTATTTGTTAACCCTTTGACGATCACTGGGACACCGGTGACTCTTTTACTTTCGAACTTTTCCTGGAAATACTATGCAATCGATTTTTTTTAAGGTACCATTTAAAAGGGAATGAATGTGGCTTTCAGAAAATACTTAATTTTCAAGGGTAGTTTCATGCCTTTGCCTACCAGACTATCCCAAAGTCGAAAAATCTTTACTTTTTCGTCCCCTTCTTCTTGCTGCAATATTTTGGTGATAGGAGAAGCTACGGGTACAACACTTTTGGAAAAGCTGTGGGCACCTTCCATTTTCTAACAAAAAAAAAAAAAATAAAATAAAAAAGATGGTTCACTTCGACTATTTGAAATAAAAATAAATTTTATGAATAAATTGAAATTTTATTTTTTTATGATAAATTTCGAAGCAATTTCGATCATTGGGGAAACAAAATGGTTTTTTGCAGAAGGCACAAATACCATTGGGGCGATGGTATTTGGGTTGTTTGGAGCATAAAAGATTTCCTTATACCCCGTTTTACTTTTGCAGAGATAACGATCGGACAGAGAAGTGATGTCCGCAAGTTTGAATCGCTTAGGTCCCATAATATACGCATTATGCACATTCAAATCAAAGCGATCGTGGAAAAGACGAAAGTAGAATTTGGTCTTTGAGTTACGATCGTAGTAAGACTTAAATAAAATAAAGAAATCAAAAACAACTTAATTTTCCCTCCAATGGTGGTACTTTGATCTCTCTACGACTATTGGTTTAGAAGATATTTTAAGAAGAGGTCAAAACTTCCTTAAAAAATCCCAAAAAAATACAATAGGCCCTCTTTATTCGTTACGGAGCAATGTTTGGCATCGAATGAAAGATCCGATTTTTTGGAAATTTGAACCTATTTTGTGAACTTCTTTAAAGAGTCTTACAGTGGTCAAAGTACCAAACATTACGTCAAAGCAAATAAAGAAGGCCAGATATTAGATATTTTGGGATTTTAAACTTTTTTTTTGTGAAGAACCACCATTGCAAAGGTTATTTTTTAAACTTTAATTGGGTAACTTTCAAAATTAATTAAAAACTAGTAAGAAATGATCTTCGACTGGGCCGAAGTTAAAATACCCCCACGTCCGAACCGAAGTATATTCAAAGTCTTAAGCAGTCAATAAAATGATTATTTGTAAAAACATTTTCGTTATAGTTTTAACAGAAAATATTCGTTTTTATTTTTTTATAAAATCACTTTGCATGGGAGGTGGGTGTGGTTTTCACTCGATTTGGTTGAATTTCATACACAGAATACATGTTGTATTTATATCAAAGTTCATATGCAAAATTTCAAGTCCACATATTATTTTTTGTGGAATTTAGAGCGATTTTTCCTTTTTGATAAAGTCACTTTGTATGGGAGGTAGGCGTGGTTTTCATCTGATTTGGTTGAATTTCATACTTAAAGTGTACTTTAAATATCAAAGCTCATATGCAAAATTTCAAGACCACATATTAATTTTTGTGGAATTCTAAGAGATTTTACCGTTTTGATAAAGGCAGTTTGTATGGGAGGTATGCGTGGTTTTCATCCGATTTGGCTCATTTTCTAACTTGACCTTTATTTTTTAGATAAAAGCTTAAATATGGAATTTCGTGATGATAGCTTGAAAATTACGCCTGTAATCGTGATCACAGACGGACAGACAGACGGACAGACAGATGGACATGGCTAAATCGACTCGGGCGGTGACGCTGATCAATAAAATATATACTTTTGTTTACCTACCACGCCTCCTTATGGGCGTTACAAACAGAGTGACAAAATTAATATACCCCCATTTACGTTTTTTAAACGTGGGGGTATAACAACGAGTTCTCATGAAGTAAATCAAAATTCCATCTCAAACTTTTCATTCGCTTCAACGAGAGAATGTAGTCGCATACATCTTTACCGTTGACAACTACTGGGACATATAGAACCCATGATTTTTCACACCTTTGCAGGTAAAAAAAAAAATGTTTTCGCAACACTTTTTGGAGTCGCTGTAATTTGGGGTCGCTGAACATGAATCCGATGTCGGATTCGGGAATTTCCCAGCGGTTCAGGAGCGGTCATCAAAGGGTTAATACAATAAGTAGAGCTTTTGTTTTTGAAGTGAAACTTCTTAGGCGGCGCTTCGAAATTTGAATGAGAATATTGAGGAGTGAAATTTCAAGGTCAATTTACTTCATTTCGTTACACGATAGAGAAGAAAGATATGTTTTACAGTAGAGAGAATGAGAGAGATATACATTGTATAAAAGACTGAAAAAAATTTCTTTGTCAGAGCTGAGTATCGAACCTGCAATCTCAGTTTTATAAAGCCAACGTGCTACATGCAGGGCTAAGGTCTTCATATATAAAAGTAGTCTACATATCAATTAATCAAACTACTTTTGCTGTAGATGCCCTGCGGGAAAATAAACAGCGCTTCTAGCGGGAAAATATAACAGCCTTATTCATAAACACATTTTAGAGGCAGTGTAACTTTAAACAAGAAAACGCTATTCATAAACATTTTCGCAACCATGTTTTTTGTTTGTCTTTTCGTTTAATATCAAAGACATGCTCCATATGCGCCCTTTGCAGCATTTTTTTTATGTGGCGGCCATTGCAAATCCATTGGAATTCTTAATTTTTGTAGAGATTTTCTTTAGTTCAGACACAAACCTTACAAACATGAGCAGCGAATGAAAAAATGTTTATGAATAAAGCCCAAGAATGATAGAAAAATAGATTGCGCAGATAGTAAAAATAATTTTCTACGATCTGCGCATCTACGTTACGATAGACTTACGATATGAGCTTACGATATGGCTTTCTGTCAAGTCTTGTTAAAAATGTGAACAAATATGAAACAATGGCAAAAGATTCAAGAAACAAACTTGGTCTAGCGTGACGTCATGATCGTAAAAAATACTTTGTTCGTAGCTAGAAATGTCAAAATGAAAAGTAAACAACATAACGGACCTGCGCAATGCGTAATCTCTTTTTCTATCATTCTTGAATAAAGCGTAGTATGCTGTAGAAACGAAAATTTCTTAGCATTTAATTCTACACCCGAACTATTAGTGTAGAGTCAAAAATGTTTGTATGGAGAAAAAAGTAACTACAGTACGACCTTGCTCAATGCAACTAATAGAAATTCGGGCAATTGACATAGTTAACGTTGAAGAAACGCAATTAAACTTCTAAACATAAAGCTTTATGTCTCTGAATCTTAGATATTGTGGGTTAATGCACTTTGTATCCTTAAATATTGTTTGAATAGATTTTTCATTAAAAATGTATTTTACAAGCAAAGAAGAACTGAAAGAATATAAGATAAAAGTTTATGCAAGTTTACGCAAATGCAAGTTGCGATAATTGTGCAATTCCATGACGTCAACTTGACACTGTGCGCAAGAAAAGTTGGAATAAGTTCTTTCAATAGATAACTATTTTATACATATCTTAGTTATATAATTTTATATCGAACTATTTACTATTAATAATAAAGGGTGATTTTTTTGAGGTTATGATTTTCATGCATTAGTATTTGACAGATCACGTGGGATTTCAGACATGGTGTCAAAGAGAAAGATGCTCAGTATGCTTTGACATTTCATCATGAATAGACTTACTAACGAGCAACGCTTGCAAATCATTGAATTTTATTACCAAAATCAGTGTTCGGTTCGAAATGTGTTTCGCGCTTTACGTCCGATTTATGGTCTACATAATCGACCAAGTGAGCAAACAATTAATGCGATTGTGACCAAGTTTCGCACTCAGTTTACTTTATTGGACATTAAACCAACCACACGAATGCGTACAGTGCGTACAGAAGAGAATATTGCGTCTGTTTCTGAGAGTGTTGCTGAAGACCGTGAAATGTCGATTCGTCGCCGTTCGCAGCAATTGGGTTTGTGTTATTCGACCACATGGAAGGTTTTACGCAAAGATCTTGGTGTAAAACCGTATAAAATACAGCTCGTGCAAGAACTGAAGCCGAACGATCTGCCACAACGTCGAATTTTCAGTGAATGGGCCCTAGAAAAGTTGGCAGAAAATCCGCTTTTTTATCGACAAATTTTGTTCAGCGATGAGGCTCATTTCTGGTTGAATGGCTACGTAAATAAGCAAAATTGCCGCATTTGGAGTGAAGAGCAACCAGAAGCCGTTCAAGAACTGGCCATGCATCCCGAAAAATGCACTGTTTGGTGTGGTTTGTACGCTGGTGGAATCATTGGACCGTATTTTTTCAAAGATGCTGTTGGACGCAACGTTACGGTGAATGGTGATCGCTATCGTTCGATGCTAACAAACTTTTTGTTGCCAAAAATGGAAGAACTGAACTTGGTTGACATGTGGTTTCAACAAGATGGCGCTACATGCCACACATCTCGCGATTCTATGGCCATTTTGAGGGAAAACTTCGGAGAACAATTAATCTCAAGAAATGGACCGGTAAGTTGGCCACCAAGATCATGCGATTTGACGCCTTTAGACTATTTTTTGTGGGGCTACGTCAAGTCTAAAGTCTACAGAAATAAGCCAGCAACTATTCCAGCTTTGGAAGACAACATTTCCGAAGAAATTCGGGCTATTCCGGCCGAAATGCTCGAAAAAGTTGCCCAAAATTGGACTTTCCGAATGGACCACCTAAGACGCAGCCGCGGTCAACATTTAAATGAAATTATCTTCAAAAAGTAAATGTCATGGACCAATGTAACGTTTCAAATAAAGAACCGATGAGATTTTGCAAATTTTATGCGTTTTTTTTAAAAAAAAAGTTATCAGGCACTTAAAAAATCACTCTTTAGTAAGTATAATGTGTGTGTGAAAGTTTTAGTTATCTTTTCACATTTAAAGTTTTGAACAAAAAAGTATTTAAAAGGCTTAATTTTTTTAAAGCAAAAATAATAACTAAAATTTGTCCCATAGTTTTTGAGTACAAAATAACCGGTAATTTTTGATTTTTAGTTTTTAAGGCAGAAATAAAAATGAAAGTTAAGATCAAGTTTACAGTTGAGGTAGATTTATTGTTGTGACATTGTTCTGTGAAACTCCTTATTAATATGCCAAAAAAATTTTTTGAAAAACAAATTTATAAATGCACCTGAAGCTCCCATTGGCAAAAAAATCGCTCATTGTAGTTATGTAAAATAAAACAATCCCTTTTTAAGAAATTATTCTCTTAATATGCGGAATATGCAACACTTGATTTTATCACGATCATACTCTCGCTCTCAAACTTTCAATAAAGCTACGCTCTGAGTTTTCTCCCTAGTGCAGCGATGGGTTATATTCCAGATAGAACTCTACGCCACGTTACGTTGCGTAGCTTTACGATTGCATAATCGAGCCTTTACACTAAAATCGTTCTTATTCTAGAAAAGAAAGAGTGTATACAAAGAAGAAGTTTCACTTCTTTACTGTATACACGGTATACTGTATCTTTTTTTTTGAAGTGAAACTTCTTAGGCGGCGCTTCGAAATTTGAATGAGAATATTGAGGAGTGAAATTTCAAGGTCAATTTACTTCATTTCGTTACACGATAGAGAAGAAAGATATGTTGTACAGTAGATAGAATGAGAGAGATATACATTGTATAAAAGACTGAAAAAAATTTCCTTGCCAGCGCTGAGTATCGAACCTGCAATCTCAGTTTTATAAAGCCGGCGTGCTATATGCTGGGCTAAGGTCTACATATGAAAATGTAGTCTACATACCAATTAATCAAACTACTTTTGCTGTAGATGCCCAGCGGGAAAATAAACAGCGCTCCTAGTGGGAAAATGTAACAGCCTTATTCATAAAAACATTTTAGAGGCAGTGTAACTTTAAACAAGAAAACGCTATTCATAAACATTTTCGCAACCATGTTTTTTGTTGGTCTTTTCGTTTAATATCAAAGACATGCTCCATATGCGCCCTTTGCAGCATTTTTTTTATGTGGCGGCCATTGCAAATCCATTGGAATTCTTAATTTTTGTAGAGATTTTCTTTAGTTCAGACACAAACCTTACAAACATGAGCAGCGAATGAAAAAATTGTTTATGAATAAAGCCCAAGAATGATAGAAAGATAGATTGCGCAGATAGTGAAAATAATTTTCTACGATCTGCGCATCTACGTTACGATAGACTTACGATATGAGCTTACGATATGGCTTTCTGTCAAGTCTTGTTAAAAATGTGAACAAATATGAAACAATGGCAAAAGATTCAAGAAACAAACTTGATCTAGCGTGACGTCATGATCGTAAAAAATACTTTGTTCGTAGCTAGAAATGTCAAAATGAAAAGTAAACAACATAACGGACCTGCGCAATGCGTAATCTATTTTTCTATCATTCTGTAATAAAGCATAGTATGCTGTAGAAACGAAAATTTCTTAGCATTTAATTCTACACCCGAACTATTAGTGTAGAGTCAAAAATGTTTGTATGGAGAAAAAAGTAACTACAGTACGACCTTGCTCAATGCAACTAATAGAAATTCGGGCAATTGACATAGTTAACGTTGAAGAAACGCAATTAAACTTCTAAACATAAAGCTTTATGTCTCTGAATCTTAGATATTGTGGGTTAATGCACTTTGTATCCTTAAATTTTGTTTGAATAGATTTTTCATTAAAAATGTATTTTACAAGCAAAGAAGAACTGAAAGAATATAAGATAAAAGTTTATGCAAGTTTACGCAAATGCAAGTTGCGATAATTGTGCAATTCCATGACGCCAACTTGACACTGTGCGCAAGAAAAGTTGGAATAAGTTCTTTCAATAGATAACTATTTTATACATATCTTAGTTATATAATTTTATATCGAACTATTTACTATTAATAATAGTAAGTATAATGTGTGTGTGAAAGTTTTAGTTATCTTTTCACATTTAAAGTTTTGAACAAATAAGGCTTAATTTTTTTAAAGCAAAAATAATAACTAACCGGTAATTTTTGATTTTTAGTTTTTAAGGCAGAAATAAAAATGAAAGTTAAGATCAAGTTTACAGTTGAGGTAGATTTATTGTTGTGACATTGTTCTGTGAAACTCCTTATTAATATGCCAAACAAATTTTTGAAAAACAAATTTATAAATGCACCTGAAGCTCCCATTGGCGAAAAAATCGCTCATTGTAGTTATGTAAAATAAAAAAATCCCTTTTTAAGAAATTATTCTCTTAATATGCGGAATATGCAACACTTGATTTTCTCACGATCATATCTCGCTCTCAAACTTTCAATAAAGCTACGCTCTGAGTTTTCTCCCTAGTGCAGCGATGGGTTCTATTCCAGATGGAGCTCTACGCCACGTTACGTTGCGTAGCTTTACGATTGCATAATCGAGCCTTTACACTAAAATCGTTCTTATTCTAGAAAAGAAAGAGTGTATACAAAGAAGAAGTTTCACTTCTTTACTGTATACACGGTATACTGTATCTTTTTTTTTTTTTCTCAGTCGATGTTTTAAAAATCGACTTTTGAGGACTCACTTAAGGCGTGACTATAATAGCCAGATGCTGGCAGACGGATCTGTCAAAATGAAAGCGAGCCCATGTAAATATATGAGCATACCCATAATTGGAATTGCCACAGTTTCGTTAAGTTTCGTTGACTTCCATTGGCTTTTTGTAGAGCGATTCAAATCGCTCACAGTATATGCAAATGTCAAACAATTGTTAATTGAAATTTATAGAAGTAAAAATTGAAGCAAAACAACAAAGACTTCGCTTCATTAACTATTTTTATATTATTTTGCATTTATATTTTGAAAAAAAAATCCCACAAATAAGCACAAATAAAAACAAATAATTTTGTGACACTTCTCAAAGTCAGCATATGGTAATTATGGCTATTTTTTATTTTAACTGCAGCCTGCTGGATTTTCGATTTGTTTTTGGCATTAGCGTATGCCAGCATGTGGCTATTATAGTTAGGCCTTTATATGGAGCGGCCTCTATGTGTGTCGGTGAAGATTTCTTTTACTGCCGGGGAAGTCGTTCGCAGGGAGATGTTCCACAATTTCACTGTACGACCAAAGAACGAATTATTCCGGTAATACAAGGTTCTATTAGACATCAAGTCGATGATACAGGGATGGTCTTGGTCTTGGGAAACTCACGAGTGGGCGTCAAGTCATGTATCCTCCTTGAACATATTCCATGGTAGAACCTATACAGAAGGCTTAGGAAACCAACATTGCGTTGACGCCTAAGGGAGTTAAGGGGGGAAACGCAGTCAGACCTTTTTTTTCAAAAATTTTCTTAAAGCCTTAAGTCTCAAGAATGTGTGGTGAAAATTTCAAGTCGATATCTCAAAAAATAACAAAGTTATAGCCTAGTGAGTGAACCGCCTTCTAGAGCGCGCAGTGCTGGCGCTTATTTTCAAACTTGTTTTTCTCGAAACCATGTTTTCAAAGTCGGTGACCAAGATTTCTCGAAGCTCAGTGAACCGATCGTTTTACTTTTTTTGCAGGCTTATTTTATTCATAATAATCTCGTACTTGTCATAGGATTTTTTTTTTTTTTAGTTTCGTTCATTTTTTATGGGCAAAATTATGACGAATTTTTGGTCGAAAATCGTTTTTTTACGTTCGAAAGTCCGCCATTTTGTGAAAAATCAATATTTTCAAAAACGGCTTTGACAAGTACGAGTTTTAAGTATCTCGTTTAATAATATATTTTATTTTTTTGTTTCTGATGAAATTAGGAGGAGCAATCTTGGTCACCGCATTTCACCTTTTTTTCAGAGCGCTCTACAAAAAATGCTGTATCGACCTTAATATTATTTTTTTTTTAATAAAAAAAAACTAAAAATACACTTGAATGTGTATATTTTTAGGTGTAAATATCCTATAGGCTTCCTTAAAAAAATTCACAAACATGACCCTTTTTTTTCGGCCTCTGGCTGCGTTTCCCCCCTTAAAAGAGGAGATAAAATATGTGCATCCCCTATCAGATATAACTGTGGGAAAAAAATACCGGAATCCACAAAATAAACTTTTTGGGGACTCCAATAGGCACAAATGTTTTTATTTTTAAGTTGGCACTACTGTCACTTACATCTGCGCCAAATAATACGTCAAAATATTTATTAGTTTTTGAATTGCGCGTCCTTTTGTAAATAGGGTCATTCCATATGAAAACGTCTAATGGGTGAGCTCCATAGTTTCCAATTTTGATAAAAAAATTTAAGGATGATCTTATGGGTATCTTATACTAAAAACCGTGGTCATTTATTTTTTTAGTTACCTAACTTCGGATCGGCACCCATTCGAAGTTCAAAATTGAGTGATTTTCATAGTCTCATTAAGTTGGCTAAAACTTTTTTTTTATCGCACACACAAATGCCATTGTAATTTTATTTGCATTTTAGAAGATGTGAGTCTTATATAAAAATGCAATTATCTCATCTTTACAATTAATCATTGAATGGTAAACCATTGAAAACTTGATAAAATTTGTTGATTTTTGAGATATTGCATTATTTGGGACCGCTGATTTTTCTCAGCCATGTATTACTTGCACTCTATATTAGGAATTTATCTATCTATCTATACTATTATATAAAAGAAGACTCACGTATGTTCGGCTGCGAAAAGCTTGAGAATGGCACTCGCTGTTTCAAAAATTCTTTTTCTCTAGGATAGCTATGGTGCCCAGTTGGGACATGGGATATATAAATTTAATAGCCATTGTTTAAATAATTAATTAAAATCCAAAGAGAATAACCATACAATTTCTTTATTCTTATTCTCAGAGAGAAAAAATTTTCTCATTAAAGCTCTGTGCATCTCAAAAAAAGGTTGTGCCCAAAGCTAATAAGGTAGAACATATGTATATGTAATACTTCTGTATTCCAACTCTGAAATCGAAGAGAGACAGCCATAACAACATAAGATGTTGCTGTTTGTGTTAGTATATTTGAATATATGAAAATTACTACACAAAAAATAAAAAGTCAACCCGTCACAGGGGCGGTTGTTATGAAAACGTTTTCCCCAAACATATAAGAAAACAAATCATATTTGTTTTTCCTAAATCACAGGTACGCACCATTATAAAACAATTATAAGAACGCCTGAAATATGATTAAATTTAAACAAACAAAATTTTAATCAAAAAATTCAAACAACAAAAATTTCAAATAAAAATTATTGACAATGGAAGCACCGCTCCTGAGTTTTTTTTTTTTTTAAATTTAATTTCGTCTATATATTTTCTCGCTCATATAACAATATATCAGCACTCTAATCTTGACGAATATATGAGATAGAACAATATGTCAAAATCGCTGTGAGACAAAAGCTCTATTTTCAAACTCTTTTTGAGAAACATATATAACAGTCAACAACCCAGCGGGAAAATGAGAATTGATTAAAAAAAAAAATCGTAAATGGAATAGATTCTTTTGCTTACATTTTAGAACGTATTCCAAAGAATATATAAATTAAAGCAAAACATATGAATTGGAATATATCAATCAAAAGTTTATATCAACCAATATATCAACGAATATATCAACCAAACAAATTTTGGCATAAGTGAGAAAAGCAACAGTCTGTTTTGATTTGTTTTCTCATTTCCGAAAATGAATACTTTTTATTTAAAAGAATGCATTTAAAAAGTGAATAAAAGAATCAATTTCTGTAGCTATTCATATGGAAGCGAGAAAAGAATGTACTACTATTTGTAGGACGTCAGCGTCCCACCGGCAAAATGAAAATGGATTCTAGAAACACAAATCGTAAATAGAATGAATTCTATTGCTAACATTTTAGAATGTATTCCAAAGAATATATACATTTATAGCAAAACCTATGAATTGGAATCTATCAAGCAAAAGTTTACTGATACGTTTTTATTCCAGCCATAATCGATTACGACCCATATAATTATTTTTAATATATAAAATGTTTTTAGATTCCTTGCTTGCTTTTTTGATAAGTGAAAAACGAACTGATTCTAAAACAAATTCTGGTATAAGTGAGAAAATCATCAGTCTGTTTTGATTTGTTTTCTTATTTCCCAAAGTTAATACATTTTATTTAAAATAATCATATATGTAATACTTCTATATTGGCAGTACACTGTAATGTGAATGTACCCGAAATTGTGGCGTCCGTGGCGTAGTTGGCTAAAAGTCCGTGGCCTCTATGTCAACGAACCTGGATACCCGGGCTCGAATCCCAGCAGCGACAAAAAATTATTTGAATTAAAATGATTTTTCTGTACGGCCGCCACCTTTCTGCAGACAATGGCAAACCTCAGAGAGTAATCAAAATGCCATGTAAAGCTAATTGAGAATAAGAACATTCCGTTCATCACCGTTCGGAGTCGGCGTTAAACATGTAGGTCCGGTTCTCGGTCAATTGTGTACAAACTTAATAACACGCACAACACAATTGATTATAAGAAGCTAGGTCAAAGTCCTTTCAATGGCTAAAATGACCAGTTATTTATTTATTTTTGGTTTTTTTTTTATGTACTCGAAATTTAATTTTATAACGAAAAACTCAGGAGCGGTGCTTTCATTGTCAAAAATTTCATTTAAAATTTCTGTTGTTTCAATTTTAATGGTTTAAATTTTGTTTGCTTGAATTTTTCTTTTTAAATTTTTATCATATTTTACGCGTTGGTCTTATAATTGTTTTATAATGGTACGTACCTATGATTTATGTAAAACAAATATGTATGCTTTGTTTTGTTTTATGTTTGGGTAGACATTTTTCTTAACAACCGCTCCGTTGACGTATAGTAGTAGTATATTCAAATATACTAATACAAACAACAAAATCTTATGTAGGCTATCTCTCTTTGATTTCGTAGTTGAAACTCATTAAAAATTTAGTTTGCTGCCAATATTGAAGTATTACATACATGGTTTAATAAATAAGGTTGTCGCATGGGTGAGAGCGAGTTCCAATAAATGTCGAATCGAAGTTGACAACTCATACAAAATCTGAATGCGTAAATTGATAACATGCAAAGCTGATGAAGTTGTTGTTGTAGCTTTTCATTGATTTTGACAATTATGTGCACTGAGAAGAGAGTACGATCAGCCACGAGACAACCTAATTTATTCAACCATGATTACATATATGAAAAGAATCTATTTAAAAAGTGAAAAAAAAAACGATTCTGTAGCGATTCCACTTGAAGCGAGAAAAGAATATACTATTCTTTGTAGGACATAAGCATGTTAAAAATAATCAATTCTAGAATCTATACTGGAGAAAAGAATTGCTTCTTTTTTTATATAAAATTGCATCTTTTTCCCGATGGGGTGTTAAAAATAATTAATTCTAGAATCTATATTGGAGAAGAGAATTGATTTTTTTTCCCGGTGGGAAGGTCCACAAAAAAGAAAAAAAAAAAGACAGCAACATGTATTGAGTGCGGTACCAATGCTGCCACCTTTTTGAATGTAAATATACTGCCACTTTTATAAAAGCATCGACAAAAATTCCGTGTCGATGTTTTGTTGAAATGTTTTGATGAAATTTATCAGCTTAAACGAAAGATATATTTAATTTTAAAATAACAATTCTCTAAGGGCGTCATATATTTTTCTTACCTCTGAGCTGATATTTTTACGTATAAACGAGATTTTTATATATAGGTTATTTACAGATCCCTTCTAAAGTTGATATATAATAATTTTAAAACGATACTTCAATCAAATTGTGAGAACCCCTACACGTAGTTCATTCTAAAATTGACACGCCTTTTGAAAAGAGAAGCTTTCTTTAATTTATTGATTTTTCAATAAAATAAAAATAACAAGAGAAGCTTTCTTTGATTTATTGATTTTTCAATAAAATAAAAATACCTTTCAGAAATGCCAGTTTGCTACGAAAAACAAACATGTTGGAAAGCAAGGCAATTTTACCAGTTTGTGTTATCTCTTTTTTACATGCAAAACAAAATCAAAAATAGTTACCACATGGCAAAATGTTTTAGAGTTAACAGACGGCGTAGTTAACACACCAGATAAAACAAAACTGTGAGTACCCCAATAGTCACAGCGCTAGGAAAAGTGAACCAATGCATGAAAAAAAATGATCAGGAAGATACAGAAAGTTTATTTCTTTAGTTATTTTTTATTACATTAGTTAGCTACTTACTTTAGGTTACTTTATTCGGATGGAACTACTAAGTCGCTCCAACACAAATATACAATTTTACCGAAATTCAAACGGCTGTATTCATAAAAAATTATGAGCCTCTTACAAAGCCTTCATAAGAAAAAAATCGAAAAAAAATTTAAAAACATTTTTCATGTTGAACGTTTCAACAGCTTTCAAAAGCTCTTTTAAATGCTTGATAAATAAGAGAATTTTAAAAATGGTTGAAACCTTCAATAAAGCCTCGATAAAGCATTTTAAAAATTTGTTTGTTCTCATCTAAGCACAAAAAATATTGTCAAAATGTATCAAATTATTTCAAAATGTATCAAAAACAAACAAAATGTCAAAAAGTATTTGAAAATGTTTGTTTATAAATTAGAGGATTATTAAATATGGTTGAAATTTAAATTTTTTTTTAAGGTTTTTAACACACCTCTCATAAAGCAGTTTTTTAATTATTTGCTCTCATTTGAGCACAAATATTGTCAAAAATAATTAAAATTCTTCAAAATATTTCAAACATTTGGAAAATATGTCAAGAAAATTCAAAATATATAAAAAATTTCCAAAAACAGAAAATAAAAACAAGAAAATTTGTCAAAGATTTCAAAATATTTATAAAAAAAAAAAAATAATAATATGACAATTATTTCAGTGCAGATGGCTTTGAAAAACTATTGATTTTTAAATACCAAAATCTTGACGAAATTGCGACAAATAAATAACAAGTCACTGAATTTATCTAATACACAAACCATTATTTCCACTCTTCCCACTTCAATATGAATAAGGCTGTTAAATTTTAAGTTTTAAAGTTTTTAATGATATTTAATATTTTTATCGCCGGCGAAGCAGCGGGTTTTTGCTAGTACTATTATATAAAAGGGTACTCACGTATGTTCGGCTACGAAAAGCTTCAGAATGGCAGGCGCTATTTCAAAAATTCTTTTTCTCTAGGATAGCTATGGTGCCCAGTTGGGACATGGGCTATATAAATTTAATAACTATTATTTAAATAATTGATTAAAATACCATACAATTTCTTTATTCTTATTCTCAGAGAGAAAAAATTTTCTCATTAAAGCTCTGTGCATCTCAAAAAAGGTTGTGCCCAAAGCTAATAAGGTAGAACATATGTATATGTAATACTTCTGTATTCCAACTCTGAAATCGAAGAGAGACACCCATAACAACATAAGATGTTTTTGTTGTATTAGTATATTTGAATATATGAAAATTACTTCACACAAAAAAAAAATGTCAAATCGTCACAGGGCCGGTTGTTATAAAAACGTTTACCACAAACATATAAGAAAACAAATAATATATGTTTTGCCTAAATCACAGTACGTACCATTATAAAACAATTATAATAACGCCTGAAATATGATTAAATTTAAACAAACTAAATTTTAATCAAAAAATTCAAACAACAAAAATTTCAACTCAAATTATTGACAATGAAAGCACCGCTCCTGAGTATTTTTATTTTGAAATTTAATTTCCTCTTTATATTTTCTCGCTCATATAACAATATTCAGCACTCTAATGTTAGCGAATATATGAGATAGAACCATGATACAATTATACAAGGTAGGAGTGACAACTTGCTTTTTTCTCACTAGTACCTTGCAGCGACTGTCATTTGCCTGTATATTTTGTTTTCTATTTTCTTTTCTTCTTTTTTCGTTCTCTAATTTATACTATTTTTGACAGTTGGCGCAAGACGAAAGAACTGTCACTCCTACCTTGTATAATTGTATCATGGATAGAACAATATGTCAAAATCGCTGTGAGACAAAAGCTCTACTTTCAAACTCTTTTTGAGCATCATAAATAAAATTCAACAACCCAGCGGGAAAATGAGAATTGATTCTAAAAAAAATCGTAAATGAAATGGATTCTTTTGCTTATATTTTAGACGTATTACAAAGAATATATTAAATTAAAGCAAAACCTATGAATTGGAATATATCAATCAAAAGTTTACTGATTCCTTTTTATTCCAGCCAGTATCGATTACGACCCATATAATAATTTCTACTATAGAAAATGTTTTTAGTTGTTTGGTAAGTGAAAAACGAGTTGATTCTAAAACAAATATTGGTACAAGCGAGGAAAGCATCAGTCTGTTTTCATATGTTTTCTTATTTCCGAAAATTAATACTTTTTATTTAAAAGAATGCATTTAAAAAGTGAATAAAATAATCGATTTCTATAGCGATTCATATGGAAGCGAGAAAAGAATGTACTCCTTTTTGTAGGACATCAGCGTCCCACCGGGAAAATGAGAATGGATTCTAAAAAAAAATCGAAAATAGAATGGATTCTTTTGCTTACATTTTAGAATGTATTTCAAAGAACATATCAATTTAAATCAAAACCTATGAATTGGAATCTATCAAGCAAAAGTTTATTTATTCGTTTTTATTCCAACCATAATCGATTACAACCCATATAATAATTTCTGCTATAGAAAATCTTTTTAGACTCCTTGCTTTTTCCTGCTTGCTTTTTTGGTAAATGAAAAACGAATTGATTCTAAGAAAAATTCTGGTATAAGCGAGAAAAGCATCAGTCTGTTTTGATTTGTTTTCTTATTTCCGAAAATTTATACTTTTTATTTAAAAGAATCATATATGTATGTAATACTTCTATATTGGCAGTACACTCAAGGTACATTCGCCAACATTAGAGTGCAGATATATTGTTATTTATTGTTAATTTTATAATAGAAAAAATCATGAGCGGTGCTTTCATTGTCAAAAATTTCATGTAAAATATTTGCTTTCATTGTCAAAAATTTCATTTAAAATTTTTGTTGCTTTAATTTTTATGGTTGAAATTTGGTTGCTTGAATTTTTCTTTTTAAAATTTAAGCATATTTCACGCGTTGGTTTTATAATTGTTTTATAATGGTGCGTACCTTTGATTTATGTAAAACAACTATGTATGATTTGTTTTGTTTTATGTTTGGGGTAGACATTTTTCTTAACAACCGCCCCTGTGACGTATAGTAGTAGTATATTCAAATATACTAATACAAACAACAAAATCTTATGTAGGCTATCTCTCTTTGATTTTGTAGTTGAAGTTCATTGAAAATTTAGGTTGCTTCCAATATAAAAGTATTACATATATGAAAAGAATCCATTTAAAAAGTGAATAAAAGAATAAATTTCTGTAGCGATTCCACTTGAAGCGAGAAAATAATGTACTATTTTTTTGTAGGACATCAGCATGTTAAAAATAATCAATTCTAGAATCTATACTTGAGAAAAGAATTGATTCTTTTTTCATATACAATCGCTTATTTTTTCCCGGTGGGGTGTTAAAAATAATCAATTTTAGAATCTATATTGGAGAAGACGTTTCATTCTTTTTTCATTCACAATTTCTTCTTTTTTCCCGGTGGGAAGATCCACAAAAAGGAAAAAAAAAAGACAACAACATGTATTGTGTGTGGTACCAATGCTGCCACCTTTTTGAATGTAAAAATACTGCCACTTTTATAAAAGCATCGACAAAAATTCCGTGTCGATGTTTTGTAGAAATGTTTTGATGAAATGTTTCAGCTTAAGGAAAAGATATATTTAAATTTAAAATAACAATTCTCTAAGGCCGTCATATATTTTTCTTACCTCAGAGCTGATATTTTTACGTATAAGCGAGATTTTTATATGTAGGGTATTCACAGATCCCTACTAAAGTAAATATATATTAACTTTAAAACGATACTTCAATCAAATTGTGAGCACCCCTACACGTAGTTCATTCTAGAATTGAACACAAACGCCTTTTGAAAAGAGAAGCTTTCTTTAATTTATTGATTTTTCAATAAAATAAAAATAACAAGAGATGCCTTGATTTTTCAATGAAATAAAAATACCTTTCAGAAAAATTGTTGAAATTTTTAATTTTTTTTTTTGTTTTTAATGTTTATAATTTATCATAATTATTTGCTATCATTTGAGCACAAATATTTTCAAAAATAATTAAAATTATCAAAATATTTCAAACATTTGGAATAATATGTCAAAAAATTCAAAATATATAAAAAATTTCCAAAAAAAGAAAATAAAAACAAGAAAATTTGTCAAAGATTTCAAAATATTTATACAAAAAATAAAAAAATAAAATAATAAAATGACAATTATTTCAGTGCAGAGGGCTTAGAAAAACTTTTGATTTTTAAATATCAAAATGTTGACGAAATTGCGACAAATTAATAACAAGTCACTGAATTTATCTAATACACAAACCCTTATTTACACTCTTCCCACTTCAATATCAATACGGCTGTTAAATTTTAAGATTTTAAGTTTTTAATGATATATAATATTTTTATCGCCGGCGAAGCAGCGGGTATTTGCTAGTAGTTTTATGTTTCTGGACCATCATATTCTTAAAGAAAAACAGCTTTGAATATTGAAAATTTCAAAAAAGGTCCTACTTCAACCTCTAAAACGGAGATGTGGAGGACCTCATAAAAATCTGAAACTTTAAGGAAATATAGTCCCCACTTTTATCTTACATGTTACTTAGTTTGGTTCTGTTATTTTCACTTCTCATAAAGATACAATTTTTTTAAAATACACCTTTTTGAAAAATTTAAAAATTTTACTTGAGGCTCAAATTTAAATTTTTATTAACAAAAACTAAAGTTAACACTAAACAACATTGATAAAATTGTATTGTAATCATACATTATTAAAAATAATTATAGTCCATAAAAAAAGTTAAGTTTTAATACTAGTGAATATAAATAAAAGTGATAAGAAACAAATGAAATTAAAGGTAAAAATTCACATTACATCACAATACATTACTTTTAAAAAATTAAGTCAACGATTTCATTCTTATTTATTATTTGAGCCGTTATTTTTGAAAGTGAATAAGTTAATGGTTAATATTTAAATGAGTAACTTATTGCTTAACTTTTATTAGTTGAAAGTTTTCAGAGCTTGAATATCTGCGTTCTTTCAAAGTATTTTGTGTAAAAGGTACAAAGTTATGATAAGACCTTGTATTTTTATACCCCCACGTTTAAAAAACGTAAATGGGGGTATATTAATTTTGTCACTCCGTTTGTAACGCCCATAAGGAGGCGTGGTAGGTATAGAAAAGTATATATATTCTTGATCAGCATCACCACCCGAGTTGATTTAGCCATGTCCGTCTGTCTGTCCGTCTGTCCGTCTGTCCGTCTGTCTGTGATCACGATTCCAGCCGTAAGTTTAAAGCTATCATCACGAAATTCTATATTTAAGCTTTTATCTAAAAAATGAAGGTCAAGTTCGTAAATGAGCCAAATCGGATGAAAACCACGCCTACCTCCCATACAAAGTGACTTTATCAAAACGGTAAAATCTCTTAGAATTCAACAAAAATGAATATATGGACTAGAAATTTTGCATATGAGTTTTGATGTTCAAAATACACTCTGAGTATGAAATTCAATCAAATCGGATGAAAACCACGCCTACCTCCCATACAAAGTGACTTTATCAAAAAGGTAAAATTTCTCTAAAATCCACAAAAATTAATGTATGGACTTGAAATTTTGCATATGAACTTTGATATATAACGTGTACTATGTGTATGGAATTCAACCAAATTGGGTGAAAACCACGCCCTCCTCCCATACAAAGCCATTTTATCAAAAAACAAAAGCGAATATTTTCTGTTAAAAATATAACGAAAACGTTTTTACAGATAAACATTTTATTGATTGCTTAAAACTTTGAATATACTTTGGTTCGGCCGTGGGGGTATTTTAACTTCGGCCCAGTCGAAGATCATTTCTTACTAGTTTATTGTAAAGAAGTTCATATATCTTTCTGACAAAAAGGATTCAGCAGCTTCAATGTTTTCTTTAGGAACAAAATAAATTGTATATTGGGAATTTCAGTTACACAAAAATCGAACATGGCTTGAGGAGTTAAAATATGATAAGCTGAGGTTCGTTGTAGACTGGCTTTTCTAACAATTATCTTGATGGTTCCTCCCGCACCATCGATATGTGGGGAAATGGCATCGATCTGTGGAAGCCCATTGATTGTATGATATTGTTGAAAGATCATTGAAGTCGTCGTTTAACAAATCAGAATCAAGCACATCTATTCCTGGGCATTCTTTGCATTGTAAAAGCATACAATTTTCACTTGAATCATTGCATACGATCTTTTTCAATATGATATGTAAATTTAATTTTTCTTGCCATCAACATTAATTTTACATTTTGATGCGTTACACAAACACATACTGAGTGAGTTTTACTAGCACCAGCTAGAATACAATTTTTTGGCCGCAAGAGAGCTAATGTAGAAAAACCAATTTTAACATCTGGAAAGCATTCCTTAAACTTGACGTGTATCTCCTTTATATTAAATAATACCAATCTTTTTTGTCGTTTAGATTTTTCACCATTTTCGTCGTAAACAGTCAAGCAATCTTTTTGTCCTGGCATTACTCTGCTATTATCGCCTTCTTCATAAAATTTTTTTACAATATCAATAATTTTGTCATCTAATTTCCTTCCACTTGTTTTACTTTCAAATTTTGGTAGAACTCCACATTTTTCTCTAAGTTTTCTTGCGTTTTTTATAAGATAATCACTGCAGTTAAATTCACTTCGAATTTTAGAAACACTCCAACTTTTCGGCAACAAACTTAAAATTTGGTATTTTTCTTCAAATGAATCTGAAGCTTGAAATTTAATTTTAAGTTCTTCTATTAGTTCCAGATATTCTGAATCATAATCACATAGCAAAATTGAATCTTTATTTTCTGTGGAATTATTGTTGACTTCAAAAACATACTCTAATTTACAACGAATTTTGTTTGATAATTCTTGAACTATATCACAGATTTTTCTTTTTCTTCTAATTAAAGGAAGTGATTGAATTGAGGGCAGAGGAGATTCTTCTAAAATACTACATATTTTATTTATAGTGTCCATCGTAGAGCTGACTGATTCGAATAATTCCTCAGTTACCTCTTTGGTTTCTTCAATGGTTCTTGAATAGTTTTTTTTTAATATTAACATATAGCACCGAGTACAAATAGCATACCCTGGTACAAGATTTATGTCCTTATTTTCCTCACTAAACGGCAATGTTATTTCTCTTAAAGATTTCGTTATTCTCTTATTATGCATCGATAAAGTATTACAACAAATTGTTCCAAATCTACTAAAAAATTTGTCTATTATATATTTTTTATAATGGTAGGTGCAAACGGAAATAATAGGTGTAACACCCGTACGTTTTATTAACAATTGTTAATCAATTTCACTAATTTCATTTTCACTGTACAGCTGAGAAGAACGCGAATAAATTAAATAAAAATTTATTACAACTGTTTAAAAAAACTTAAGAGTCACAAAACACTTTTTGGCTAACTTCACTAAAATTTGCTTCAATTTTTCCTTTTCTTATTGAAAGATCAATGTACTTTTGTGTTTACTTTAGTTTTTGTTAATAAAAATTTAAATTTGAGCCTCAAGTAAAATTTTTATATATTTCAAAAAGGTGTATTTTAAAAAAATTGCATCTTTATGAGAAGTGAAAATAACAGAACCAAATTAAGTAACATGTAAGATAAAAGTGGAGACTATATTTCCTTAAAGTTTCAGATTTTTATGAGGTCCTCCACATCTCCGTTTTAGAGGTTGAAGTAGGACCTTTTTTGAAATTTTCAATTTTCAAAGCTGTTTTTCTTTAAGAATATGATGGTCCAGAAACATAAAACTATAAATTCCTAATATAGAGTGCAAGTAATACATGGCTGAGAAAAATCAGCGGTCCCAAATAATGCAATATCTCAAAAATCAACAAATTTTATCAAGTTTTCAATGGTTTACCATTCAATGATTAATTGTAAAGATGAGATAATTGCATTTTTATATAAGACTCACATCTTCTAAAATGCAAATAAAATTACAATGGCATTTGTGTGTGCGATAAAAAAAAAGTTTTAGCCAACTTAATGAGACTATGAAAATCACTCAATTTTGAACTTCGAATGGGTGCCGATCCGAAGTTAGGTAACTAAAAAAATAAATGACCACGGTTTTTAGTATAAGATACCCATAAGATCATCCTTAAATTTTTTTATCAAAATCGGAAACTATGGAGCTCACCCATTAGACGTTTTCATATGGAATGACCCAATAGCTAAAAGTGAATTTTTCGTTTTCTTTTAATGACTGAAAGTATTCAACAAATCAGTTCCATTAAATTTTGTCTGCTGCCGAAACGTTGAAAATTTTGCAGAAGGCCTTCGGTGAGCAAGCTCTATCGAAAACAAGAGTAAATGCGTGGTACAAAATGTTAAAAAAAGGGTCGAGAAAGCGTTGAAGACGAGGCACGGCCAGGATGACTATCAACATCAATTAATGAGCTACACGTCAACAAAATCAAAGAATTGATGCTCCAAAATTGTCGATTGACAGTCCGAGACCTAATTGACCTTGTTGGAACATCGGAAGGATAAGTGAAAACCATTTTGAGTGACCATTTGGGCTTTAGAAAAGTGAAATCTCTATTGGTGCCAAAAATGGACTCGTAATTCTTGAACATTTCGTCAAAAACTCGACCCATATCGTTCCGCAACCACCGTATTCTCCTGACTTAGCACCATATGATTTCTGACTATTCGCTAAACTCAAGAGAATGCTCCGTGGAAACCGTTTTGAATCGATAGAAGAGATATTAACCGAAACGAAGAAGAAATTGAAGGCTATTTACAAAAGGACGCGTATCTCTAATAAATATTTTGACGTGTAATTTGGAACAGAATTTGACGTGTAATTTGGCAGACTACAGTCAGTGACAGTAGTGCCAACTTAAAAATAAATACATATCGCTCGTTTTCTACAATAACGTTAATCTATATATATAAAAATGAATCTTCAGATGCTTAAAACTTGAAAACGACTGGACCAAATTGGATACTTTCTTCTGGGGGATTGTTTGTAATTTCTACGCGAAGGTTTTGGAAAAAATGCACGGACCATTGGACAAGGGGGCGTGGAACCTCCCATACAACCCAAATCTACGATAGCGAATAGCTTTGAAATTATAGGTCGCATAGCATCGTAATTCGGTGTTCTACCTCAATTTACAAGTGCCGTTCCACAGGTAAAATTATATGGGCGTTGGACGTGGGGCGTGGCACTTTTTCAGCAGACCAAATTTTCGGTATAATTTTCAAGCTATAAGTCACACATTAATGAAACTCGGTTAAAACGTACTATTTAGTCGTGTCTTTGAGATTGAGATTGAGACTGAGACTGAGTTTGAGATTCAGATAGAGATAGAAATCATTTCCGCTACGACAGCAACGCGTCGGGTACCAGCTAGTAACTCAAAAAACTAGATTTTTCAGGAGAAGCATTTTAAGTTTTGAACAGACAAAGAAAATTAATTCACTATTTTCAAAATATGGACAAAATATCAAATATACAAGTACTACTGTAATGTACATGGCTTAATCCATACAAAGTGACAAAAAAAAAAAACTGGATATTATCGATATATAATACGATCTAATCGGAAATATATTGAGGTGAATGAATCACAAATTCTACTCTCCTGCAAAAATTAAAGAAGATATCGTTACCAAAATTGTACACAGCATGGTAACACGAATGTTGCTGTGTATTAACTCAATTTTTATGTTTTTTGGATTATAACGTTATTGAAGAAAACGAGCGATATGCCCCTATCGGAATCCAAAAAATTAATTTTTTAGGATTCCGGTATTTTTTGCCAACAGCAAGTCGTTGAATTCGGTTCAAAAGCTCCAAATAAGATATTCAAGCCGAAATGAAATAAAATTCCCAAATATTTTGCGTAATTATTTTTATTTATTTGATATATAAAGAAAGTTAAGTGATATTTTTTGTTGCTTTTATTTTTTTTTTGTTTGTTTTTTTACATTGTTGATAGTGTTTGTTTTTTTCTCTTATTTTTTTTTTCTTTAATGACTTAATTTTATTCAAAACAATCAGTTTTTTTTTTAATTTATATTTTCAATATATTTTAGTAGCGCAGAAATTTTCTTTTTTTTTTTCTAAGCATCAATTATTATGTATATCGCTATACTAAAAACTTAAGTCTGAAGTTTTGTGTTCTAACAAACTACCAAACAGTTCTAGGCCGACATGCAAATGATATTAAAAATTACATTTTTTTGATTATTACTTTGCTAGAGAGACGCACCTTTACGCTATTGTTAAATATTTTTAGAATATGGAAAAGTAATAAATGCTTGTTTTTTGTGTCTGGTTTGTAAAAAAATTTAGCATTATCCTTGAAGTCTACTAAGTTGCATATGAAAAATAAGCTCTTCAGATATTGTTAGCAATATTATTTTAATATTTTTATTTTTTTTTTTAATTTTTTTAATTAAATAACGTCTATTAGTATTTGTCGCAAATATCATAACAATTTTTTTCTTTTTAATTTTATCCATTATTGCATATTTTATGTTTTTATTTTTTATAATTAATGTCTGATTGTTTGCTGTTGTTGTGTTTTTTTTTTTTATTTAACTTAATTACAACATTATTTTATAAACAATTTAAATTTTTTAATATTATTTTTTATTCTTATAATCTTTATGTATTATTATTTTTTCAACTTGCTAGCTACTTATTGTTTTTGTTTTGTTTTTTATATCTGAGTCGTGTTTATTTGTTTGAAAATTATATGAAATAAAGAACTTTCGCTCAAAAAATTAAGCAATACTAAAATTGTGAAAATAAGGTTTATGTTGAGGGGGTAAGGTATTGTATTTTTTCCATTTTTAAAATTTTTTTTTTTATATTAATGTACAACATATTAACATTATTTCGTGACAGTTTGAAGTCACGAAAACCCTTTTAATGTCAATGAAATAGAGCTTAGAAAGTGTATTGCGATTTTGTTATATTGTACATTTCAGTCATCAAATATCCTAACGTTCGTCTCTATTGGTTGAATGAAGTTGGTTTTGAACCCATAAAAAAGTTAATAATAATCAACAGATTTGAGACTATTTGCAGGTACCTCCATTTCAATAATAAAGAAAAAAATTTACCCCGGGATCATATTGAACATGACAGATTTTTCAAGATAAGGCCTTTTGTCGATTACTTAAATGAAAAATTTGAAACTGTTCCCATGGATCAAAGATTGGCCATTGATGTGTGCAAATGTGTACTACGAATGTAGCTCATTTTATGAAACAATAAGGGTATTCTCTATGCCTAGGATATGCCGTTGCATGGTGCAAGAATAGGAAATGTACAACCAGTGGTGCTCACTACATGGTTTCCCATAGCCAGCGCGTGTGTTGTTGAGCTTTTGCACACGAAGTAGAAATCGGCTCACTGTGTTTGTACACTGCGTAAAAGTTTGTTTTTTCTGCTGTGCTTTAAATTTCAAGTTAGTATGCTTTGGGCGTTCATGTGGTGAGGGCGTTGCTCGCTGTTTTATTTATGAATATATGGAAATATATTGCAATGTTTCAGGAAAAGCATTAATACATTTTTGCTTGATGGTTTCTATGTTAAAATAGCGCAATACAAACACAAAAATAAAAAGAAATGATTATATTGAAAATCCAACACTCGACAAAAGTTCCTTGCACCAAATGTTGTGAGAGCTTTTAACAACATCTTGTTTCAGTGTAAAACTGTGCACTCGGAAAGCTCTCTTTGTTGTTGTTTGAACTGTGCGTTGATCACCACTGAGTTAACAAAAAGTAATTAAAAGTATTGCACGGTGTAAAATTATTAAAAATGGAGTCAGGAAAACATACCACGATTGAGGAGAGGCGGATGATTTAGAAAATGTACAAAGATGGAAAAAAGTTGCGAAAATTGCTAATTTTATGAATAGTTCTCGAAAAAAAGTGTACAATGCAATTCACTCATGTGAATGAAAGAGAATCACGATGTGTTAATCTCAGGCAAAATTCGGAAGCCAAGGCCTCGAAAAACAAATGTGCGTACCGATGAAGCCGTAGTGAGAAATTCCAAAAATGATCCATTCAAGTCATCACGTCAAATAGCATCTGAAATTAATGAGTCTTTGGACTTAGAAATATCCAGCAGGTTTGTCAGAAGGCGTTTGAACGAGGTCAGTTTGTTTGGGCGCGTTTCCAGAAAAAAGCCAGTATTGTCAAAAAAAAAAAAATATCCAAATACAATTAACTTTCGCGAAAAGCCATCAAGAAAAAGGCGTAAATCTGGAAAACATATTGTGGAGTGACGAAACTAAAATAAGTAGGATTGGACCAGGTGGTAGAACCTTTGTTCATCGTCCTAAATGTCAGGAGTACAATCCTAAGTTCACCCAGAAGACCGTAAAACACGGGGGTGGTAGCATTATGATTTGGGGGCCATTTTCATAGCACGGCGTAGGTCCCCTTATAAAAATCACTGGCAAAATAGATAAGTTTCAGTACTTGGACATTTTGAAAAACCATATGGAACCATACGCCTTCGATATAAGCCAGTTAAGTGGAAATTTATGCAGGACAATGATCCTAAACACTCGTCCAAACTAGTCAAAAATTGGTTTTGTGCGGAAAAGATCGACGTTTTGGATTGGCCAGCCCAAAGCCCTGACTTAAATCCACTTGGAAATCTGTGGAATGGAGTCAAGGTTGATATCGCAAAGGAAAATTACAGAAATATGGACGAACTTTGGTCGAAAAAAACATACAAAATGCCAAGAACTCGTAGAGAGTATGGGCCGCAGGTGTGAATCCGTTATAAAAAACAAAGGCTACAGTACAAAATATTAATGATTTTAAGGTTAGTAAAACACAAAAAAATAACAAACGCAATTTGAACACGATATTTTCTTTTTTTTCAGAATGTGCCATTTATGTGTCCAGGACATTTCACTTTTTTTTTTCATTTTGATATTTTCTGCTTTTTATTGATGAATAATAAATAAAGTTTGAATTGTTATCAAATGTAAGGAATAAACCTTTGGAAAAAACCAAGCGCTTGTTTATTATTAAGAATATTTACGAAAATGCAGCATAAGAAAGAACATACCCTGAAATATGCCATTTATGTGTCCATAGCTGTATGTATGTATACACCGGGGAAACACATAAGCGTCAATTTTTATACGACAAATCCATTGGTCACCCATTTTGTCAAACAAGGTATTTTTTGTCTGGGTACCGTCCAAGCAAATAGATTGGTAAATTGCAAGTTACCGGACAAAAACGCCATGATGAAAAAAATCTTTTCCTCGCGGTTTTTATGAAGAACACGTAGTTGACTGGTGTCGAAGGTGTTGAATTAGTAGCTGTTACTTGGAAAGATGTGGCGTCCGTGGCGTAGTTGGTTAAAGTGCGTGGCCGCTATGTCAAAGAACTTTGGAGACCCAGGTTCGAACCCCAGCAGCGACAGAAAATTATTTGAATTAAAATAATTTTTCTGTACGGCCGCCACCTCTCTGCAGACAATGGCAAACCTCAGAGAGTAACCAAATTGCCCTGTAAAGCTTCTTGAGAACGAGAACATTCCGTTCATCGCCGTTCGGAGTCGGCGTTAAGCATGTAGGTCCGGTTCTCGGTCAATTGTGTACAAACTTAATAACACGCACAACACAATTGATCATAAGAAGCTAGGTCAAAGTCCTTTCAAGGGCTGAAATGGCCAGTTATTTATTTATTTATTACTTGGAAAGATAACAAAGTTGTAAGTTTACTTTCATCTTGTGTTGGGACAGAACCAGTGTCACAAATAGAAAGTTTTGATAAAGCCGAAAAAAAGAAAATCAGTATTCCGTGTCCTAAAATTATAAAAGATTACAATGCACATATGGGTGGAGTGGATCTTATGGACAGCTTCATTTTCGTATTTTCCACCATCTTATTAATATGTGCGTTATAAACACCTGGCTTATTTATAAAGAACTAAATGGTATAGACAACCTAAATTTATATCAATATAGACTGGAACTAGCGGAGATTCTTGGCAATGTTGGTCATGGTTCTGAAATCTGCAACAAGCGTGGAAGACCTACTGTTAAAAACAACATTGAAAGGGAGCTTCAAGCAAAGAAACGGCGAGGACCAGCACAGTACGTTCCTCCAAAGAATCTACGAACGGGTAATGTTGGACATTGGCCCGAAAGTTGAACTCGTCGAAGATGCAAAATGCCTTTATGTACGGGATACACACAAACAAGCTGTTAGATGTGTGGAGTCTCGCTTTGCTTTTGCTTTAAAAAATTTCACGCGTAAATGCATATTGTTGCAGATATACATACAACAGCATACTTTTTTGAAATAAAGTCTTAAAAAACATTTTTTTGTTTCTGTTTCCATATTCTGAAATTGTGCAGGTATAGCTTCCATATATATAATTTTTGTTCAAATCGAAAAAAAGTCATGCAGGATTTACCTTTGATAGAAGTCTTAAAACTCAAAAATTACCAAATTTTTGCAAGTAAAAAAATTCTATAAATTTTAAATATTTTGTTTAAATATATATCTGTTTTCAGTTTTCAAAGTTTTATTTTTCATAAACTCTTTTTCATAAACAAAAAAGTTACAAAGTGTTTGATATGGTTGGTTTAAGTGTAAGTTGGTAAATATTGTATGGAAATAATGCACAAAAAATTACTAAAGTTAAAAAAGCAAAAAAAAGTCGGTGTCTTCGATTTTTTTGCTATTATTTTTTTGCTCCCAAAATGTTATTTGCTTCTTTTGATAAAAACAAAAGCAATTACATTTTTAAAATTGAGAGTGAGAAAACTTTAAAAATTAAACTTTGTTTTTGTTCACAGCCCAGTTAAAAAAATATATTTTTTAAATATTTTATATTTCCAAGAAAAAGGAGCACATTTCTTGTTTAGTACAAATTTTTCAATCTTCGTTAGTTAACACATGGTCCAATAAGTTCCGAGACTAACTACTAGGTGGCACCTCTAACGAAATATCGATATAATATTTCGATAGTTCCAACCTTCAAACAATACGTGTAAAAATTTCATGACAATCTAACGTTTAGTTTAGAAGTTGGATTCAATGGATTCAAAGCAATTCCCTGTGTTGATTTATCACTACTTTTTGATGGGAAATAATACCGTCCAAGCTGAGCAATGGCTTCGAAGTGTTATTCGGACTCTGCTCCGCAAAAATCAACCATTTGCCGATGGTATGCTGAGTTTAAACGTGGTCGTATGGACACAAATGATGCTGAACGTTCAGGACGCCCAAATGAGACAGTTGTTCCACAAAACATCAAAAAGTACACAAAATGGTATTGGCCGACCGTAAAGTGAAGGTGCGTGAGTTAGCTGAGGGTCTGAAGATATCGAAAGGCAGTGTGGGAACAAAATTACAGGAAGATTTTTCGATGAGAAAGCTGCTTTCCAAATGAGTTCCGTCGATGATTCGGAGAGCTGTTTGGTAGTGTTTACAAAGAATAAACATGAATTTTTGCGTCGGTATGTGACAATGAATGAAACATGGATCCGCCATTACACACCGGAATCAAAACGGTCGTCAGCTAAGTGGAGATCAACCGATGAAAGCAGGCCAAAACGACCAAAAACACAACAGACGGCTGGAAAGGTTATGGCATCTGTATTTTGGGATGCGCATGGAATTTTGTTCATCGACTATCTCGAAAAGGGAAAAACAATCAACAGCGATTATTATAAAGCGTTGTTGGAGCGTTTGAAGGATGAAATCGGGAAAAATTGGCCCCATTTGAAGAAAAAAAAAATTCTTTTTCACCAAGACAATGTCACAAATCGTGTCACAAATCGATAAAAACGATGGCGAAAATCCACGAATTGGGCTTCGAATTGCTTTCTCATCCACCGTATTTGCCAGATTTGGCTCCCAGCGACTACTGGCTCTTTACTGAACTCAAAAAAATGCTTGCCGTCAAGAGATTTGGCTCCAATGAAGAGGTGATGGCTGAAACTGAAGCGTATTTTTAGGCGAAGTACAAATCGTTTTACAAAACCGATATTGAAAAATTAGATAAGCGGTAGAATGAATGTATTGCTCTTGAAGGAACCTATGTGATGAATAAAGAAGAATATTTGCAAAAATGTTTGATGTAGAATACGTCATTCTTGGAGGTTAGTAGGGCGGTTGATAGTGATCAGTCGGCGGTTGATAGTGTTTTTAGGTCACACTTTGAGCCTTTGGTGTGCCTAAAGTACTGATCGTACAATGTTGATGTAAGCACTTGTTGGTCTGCTTGATCCTCACTGGGAGAAAAATTTATGTTTGAATTCTTTATCTTATATAAAATTTACACAATTACATGAAATATAAAGCTAACATTTGATGTTTTTGTTTGCTGTGCGCATGGTTCTTGTTCACGATTGCTACCTATTTATCGATGGTTTCCGGTTTTTTTCAACGGTGAAGACAGCGCCATCTAGCCTAGCGTAGCGTAGCGAAGACATAAATATTATGATTTAATAAAATATATGTAGCATACTTTTAGGGACATGTTGTTTTTAACAGAATAAAAAAAGTATTGCGTACTTTTTATTACTTAGTCTCGGGACTTATTGGACTAGGTTTTATTGTAGTATAAGCAATTTAAAAAGGGTCATTTTTGTAAACGTAAAATTAAAAAAATTCTCGAAAGATTCTTGTATTACAATGAAATAAATTTCTGCAGTTATGATGAATCCCGAAGCTGTATCCGAAAATGACGATGATCAAACAAATTCTACCAAAAAGTAAGGGGAATGACAAATTACTGCGTTGCCGCCAAAGAGTTAAATTTCTTTCTGAATTGTCTTTGCCACTGCAAATTCTAGTGGAGTCTGTGTGACAACGACAATATACTGACTTCATGAAAAAGTTAACTGTCTATTGTTGAAACTATAAGAAACGTAGTTTGATTATTATTATAGAAATTGGCAGCTGCAAAGTCTGTAGTGCAGATCGGGTTCGAATTCTGGTCAGGTCATAATCTTTCATCTTGAAATAATAACTGAAATAAAAAACATCCATATAACTAGGGAAGTTTGTGGAGAGGAGTGCTTAGCAATTTGAATCGACTGAGGAAAAGATATACCACTTGCGTCAGTTACAAATCCACAAGTTTTTATCAATTTTCATCACACTTGAACATTCTACACATGTTTACAGGTTCTTTACCACTATTCATCCCATTTCTAACCAAGACAGTCTTAACTGAATAGATGTGACATGTGAAATCTTTGGTTCAAAGCTAAAAAATTATTGGGCTGTACAAAAATTAAATTTTATATCCATTGGATGTTAGATGTTTTCAAAAGAAGTGTCTCTAAATGGTTTTCTAAAAATGGTATTTTATTAAAAATGGTAAATATTAAAAGACAATAAAAAAGGTACTTTAGTCAACCATCATTCAATGTGTGAGAAAAGCCTTTAGAACCATTTATAATACTTAAAAGAGACTCAGCGAATATTACTAACGAAGATAATAAAAGTGTGTTTTTGCAATTTTCGAGACCAATGAAGCATTGAAGCATTTTTTTATAAACTTTAAAGATTTTTCTTATGCTCAAAAAAGTTATTGAAGTGTATTATATATCGCTCATTCCAAAAAAAGTCTACAACACATCCGTTAAATAATTACAATTCAATTATTTTGAAGATAACCTAGAGCCAACTGGTATAAATGGATGCCAGATTCGTGTTCAGCGGGTCAAAATCCAAGGGAATATGAGGGTTTACCTTCTCGTACTCAAACTTTGTTTTTTTTTTGTGTGTCAGTTTAATATGAAATTATTCATGAAAAAACGAAAAAGTCCCAATGCCTTACAATTTGTGTCCCGATGCCATACGAGATAAATAGAAGATATTTTTTCTTTGAACTGACCTATAAAGATTCTCTAATAAACTATAGAAAGCTATATTATGAAGGGGTAATGGTTAACACAAAATTCGTGCAAAAACTTTTATTCGTAAATGTATCCAAAACGCCATGTATCCAAAAAGAGTTACAAAATGTCAAATTCTCTGTGTCACGATATTCGGTGAGGACATAAGTAGTTCTATTATAGAAAAAAGTTAAAAAAATATTCCACAAATTTTTTTGTGAACTTAAATGTATTTCCATTTGCAAAATATATACTACAAATGTCCCAATGCCTTATTTGGAATGAGCGATTTTACACCAAGGGTATTTTACACCAAAAAACATAAAGTTCACTTAAAGACATATATAAATAAAAAATAAGAAAAAATACTAAAAAATAGTGTTTCCTTAGTTAAAAATGCCCGCTGAGCTATTCTCACTAAAAGTCAGTCGATTTTTCCACTTTACCAAAATAAAATAGAATTTTTACACAATTTTTGACCAAAATGCCTACTTAGGTAATTTTTAGTACATTTTGAGAGTAGTGTATAAAGGTGTCTTAAAAGTGTTAAAAAATATAGACTTTTACACAAAAAGAAGTGGAATTAATAGGGAGAATTTGAGTTCGTCCTTCTAAATAATTTATCTGAGTGTGCATTTGGAGCACTCAACAATATTTTGTCCCTTTTTTTGTTGTATTGCTAAAATCAAATGTTTTGTTTTTTGTATATTTCGATGGCTTAATATAGAAAACGCGTAACTCGAGTTTTTGTTACTTTACAGCAGAAGAAAAGAACTGAATAAAATCTGGAAAACTTTGGATATGAAAATAGTTTTAATACAGTTTTTATTTAAAATAGACAACAACAAGAAAAAAACGCGTTGATTTTTTTAAGGGAGGCGTATTCGAGAGTGGTCTACCAGAATATATTAAAAATGTAATTTCGAAAAAAAAAACGAGTTACGCCTTTTCTATATTAAGTCATCGATTTATAGTTTTAAAAATGTATAAAAAATTTTTAAAATATTAGAAGCACTTAAAATTTTAAAAGAAAACTCCAAATAGTGCATAATTTGTTTAAATTGTGTGAAAAATATCCCATAAATAAAGTGCATTTCATGCGCAAAAAGCGCTGAGTTGTCAATTTTTCAAATACCCAAAAAATTTGAGAAATATCAAGGATATTGCTTAAAATGTCAACCGAGTAGATCATAAAGAAAGTAGTCAATAAAGTGTCTAAAATTAATGAAAATAATACAGAAAGGAGAACATTTATTATACTAAGAGTGTACTGGATACATCAGAAAGTAGTTTATATATTGTCTGAAATGTGTATAGCAAAAACAAATTCACTGTTCAAAATCACTTAAAATGCTTTCTGAGAACTTTTGTAATATATGAATAATGTCGAAAAAATAATCCTAATAACGACAATACATAATCTACGGAAACAAATAATCAGTGACTCGATACAGAATTATCGTGTACAGAATTTTGAATCCAATAACAAGTAACTGAGTGTTTTTCACATTTTTCAAATGTAAAAAAAAACAAAATATCCCCCGTCATGCCTTAGTAATAAATTAACACCAAACTTAAAACGAAAATAAAAATAAAACAGTCATTACTGATAATACAAAAATTATATTTATTGATAATTTATATTAATATAAAACTTTTTGGTATAAATATTATATATGTAGATAAAAAAATGTGTAAAATAATATAGCATAATAATAAATAAAAGAAACAGAACAACAAAAACAATGTCTCAGTATCATGTTCCCATTATTATTTAAACAAATAAATTACAACTCAGAACACATAAATAATTTTCTCATGTATTGCAAATGCATGTAAGTGAAAGAAAAAAAAATAGTTATTGAAATATTCATAGTTTGTTTTTTAATGGCACTAAATAAGACTAACTTAGTATTTAAAAATGTAAGGAAAATATGGCGCTTGTTAAGATGATGAAGAAATAAAATCTTAAGTTTTATATTAAACTGCAAGTAAAAAGTTCTTGTTTTTATCTGTTTAGAGTACGTTAAGCTGCACCAGCATTTAATGCAATATTTATGTTTTGATTAATTTTCAAAAAATTAGTAAACATTCAGTCTTTCAAAAAGTGGTTGCAGTGAAACAATGACAAAAGAAAAATTAAAAAAAAAATAGATTTAAAACTTCAATTAAAAGAACAAAATATTAGCTTTTAAATGCAAAAAGAAATGTAAAGCTGCAGTTGCAACAATATTCAAACATTGTTACAAAGGCAGCACATTAAAAGATTAACGGTAATTATGCGATTTCATAATTCTGTAAAAATATGTGCATATTTAATTTTTATGAGCGCAGCTGTGTAAGCAAATTTTAGCTATACTTTGAATTTGATATAATTTTGTTATAATTTCAAAATTCAAGTGTTTGATTGAAGCCAAAATTCATTCAGTACTTTTATGCTTTTATGATTTTATGTGCAAGTTTTGTTCAATATTCATAATGAAACGTTTTGTGTTCTCTTTAGTTTTCGTTTTTTTTCAACTTAATTTTGAATACAAATAGACAAGAGCGTTTCCATTACTTATGAAGCTAATAGTGGTTAGAAGAGTAGTTTTTTTAGAGCAATTGTTAAGCTTAGTTTTAATTACAACGGCTTGAGCTGCCGTAAATAGTTGGTAGAATTTTTATAGCTGAGTGTTGAACTAGTTTATATATAAATCGGATTTTCCTGGCCGGTGAGCAAACGAAACATTGACGTTGGCATGGTTTTCATCAAAATCTATGCGAAAATAATACGGCTTTAAATAATTTAAACATGTATTAATGACAACAACAAACCTCGCCCACAGAGGTGGCCAAAAGATTGACAATCTTTTCATGCGGCACAGCCACTACGCTCTGGTTGTTGATCTCAATAATACGATGACCAACACGTACACCGCCGCGCTCCGCTATGCCTCCGCGCAATAAACTACAGATCTATTAATAAAAAACGTTTAGAAAAAAACAATTTATTAAAAGTAGTCCTTAGCTTATACGTACCACTCCATTTTGCACACTAAAGCCCAGCTGATATTTGGTATTGGGACGCTTGATTTTCACCTCAACTACGGGTGGACAAGGCACAACCGTAAACTTTACAGCTGTTTGGTTTTTCGCGTTGCGTATGTAGCTCTGACACGTGGACAATGGCAGTCCTACCAAACTCATGCCGTTAATGGCTATCAGTTGATCACCTATATTCAGTTGACCACAACGCGCCGCCGCTCCTGCCGACATGAGATTCGCTATGACCACCGTGGGCAGCATTGAACCCCAGCCACTCTCCACAATCACTACGCCAAGTATTTCACCTTTAGCCTTAGGCACAACAACTTCTTTTTGCAGTTCCTTCTTGGCGAATATCTCCAGCTCATCACCGAAAATTTCCTGACTATTCAACACTTCTTGATAGTCCATCTCCTTGACGAAGCTGTGATCTTCGATACCGTTTGCCTTTAGAAATTCCATGTAGGCCACCTGGAAGGCTTGTCCAATCGATTGTGCTATAAATTGCGCCTCATCGCTCTCGAAGACGTGGCAAATCATTTTTGGCGTACGATTTGCTTTGTTGCTACCACCACCGGAGCTAACTACACCACAACCATTAGTGGCATTGTTAGCATTCTCCGCGTTGTCCGACAACGCGGCATCGGAGGGCACAAAGCGACGACGTGCCATCAACACAACCAAGTCACCAATATCGGCGATGTAGGATATGGTACGCAGCGCATGATCCATCATAATTTCCTTGAGGTCTGTATTGAGTACCATGATCTTTTCAGTTGAAATGAAGAGATCGACTTCCGTAGATGGCTGACTCTCACCTTCGGGTGCCTGTAGATGGTATGCAAATATTTTAAATGAAATTCATTGCCATAGATTTCTCGTAAATGAAAATGAAATGTAAGCAAAGAAAGCAAGAAGCAATAGTTTTCTTTTGTGGATTGCTGTTCGTTTCTTCACTGTCGATAGATAAAGAATGATCTTAAATTATGATTTAGAAGCAATGGACAAACACCAAAACGTCAAAATACTTAAAACAAGCAAGATATTTAATAAAGTCATTGTCAGCAGATGTCCACTAAGTACGTGTGCATAAAGTATTAATATGTTCCGCAAAAATTACATTTAATGTCATGTTTTATCCGTTATTAATGTGCTGTAATGTGCTCGAGTTGTGCTGCAATGTGCCAAAGAAAGATTAAAAAATTCATATATTTACGAGTTTTGGCAGAAGGGATTTTACGCATAAAAATGTGACTTGTGCGATAATCCGCTTAGGCAGCGTTTTTTATTTCCACTAGAATTATCTATGAGGTGTTAATTAGGTTGATCCTTTTTTGGATCTAAGTGGCTGTGTTGGCACTCCTTTGACAAAAATCTATGATTTTCTGTTAATTACTAGTTTGAACACTTGGATATCGATGGAACAAGTAAGTTAATTAACATTATTTTAGGATTTGTGGACTCCAGGGACCGTGTCTATGGTTTAATGGTTCCAATAGATTATCTATGGAGCAAGGAGTCATTTGAACTTTTTTAATTTTGTGAATTTAAAAAAAAATAGATTTTTTTTTCAAAACCGTCCACTGAAATTATCTAAGGAACAAGTGGGCCCCATCACATAGTTTCATACCTTCACGCATAAGATGTATATTAACTTCACTACGTTCATAAGAGGCGTGATAGGTATAGAAAATATATATATATATTCCTCTTAACTCCGTCTGTCCATTGTCACGATTATAAAAAGTATCCAACTAGTGTTTAAGATAGACACCTGCCTTGTAGGCTCAATTCTATGGTACCCCTTGACACAAGGAGTCTTTGTTTCAAGGAATTGACGCCCAGCAGATTGATCTTCAGGAACTCTAATCCAGCAACGTAAGGTGATTAACGTCCATCCAACACATGATCTTCCTGATGCTAATACTAGCTACGTTCCATTAACTAACATCCTTCCGATCATCTCCTGAATTTCACTTCCTTGATTCCAGACGCGACCAACGCCCTATGTTTGTAGTTTCAATACCGGTTACACCACCACACATAAGTTACATATTTAATTAAATAAATACGCTGTATTGTTTACAAACCGATATTAGAACCATAGAACCAATCCGATATTGGAACCATAGAACCAATCATGGATGGCTAGTGTAATCACCATTCACATTAATTGGTGAAAATTGAGACCTATCTAAAATCTCTGAAAATATGTGGGCATTGTCACCCGATTAAAAACAAGCGCAACTCCACGCCGATCACCACAGACCTGCTCGCGACATTGAGCTACCACAGCCAGCACGAAACTTCCCGAAGCGCCAGCTCTACGATAGTCTCCTGGGCTAAAGGTTTCACCCCGACATAGCACTCGCACGCACTGACACATAGCATATCACACATGACTGTGAAGAATTATATTCGCCACTTACTACACCAAGGTCAACCTTGAGCCACCAAATAACATCCAACAGCCTGTTTAGCATCACCAATTTGCATTACTGACTAGTCCACCAAGACCACTATAGCGTAGGGACCAAAGTGAATCTCTACGCACCCATTTTACTCCCTGAACACTCTGAGACCACCTTAGGATAGGGACTTAGGTGAATAGGTGAATATCCTGGTGCCCATTAGTGCTTCAGATACTGATCAAGCTTACGCCAGCTGTTTTCTTTGTTTCTTTGCATTATACTGCCGTCATAAGGAAGAGTGCGGCATCTACATATTTCAATATTCTGAGATAAACGACTTACATTAATTTATCAAAAATTCACTGACTAGGGTTTGGATGGTTATAAATATTTGGTTCTTCAGCATAGTAATATCCAGTTTTTTTTTTCAACATTAATATTTTACCGATTTTATTAAAAATGCAAAAACTGTGGAACAAACAGTGTAGATGCCGCTTTTTTGCTTAAATGATTGCTTTAATTTGTGAACATATGACACTTCAGGTTAAAATATTTAGCAATTGAGCAAAAAATTCGTAATTTTTATTTTATTTTCTTGAAGATGAAAGCAATATGTTTAAGAAAAAGCAATAAAACTAATTTTGATTTTCATGGTAGATGCCGCACTCTTCCTTATGACGGCAGTATACGCCTCAAATTTATTCTAGTTGACCCTATTTCAAAACTTTGCGTCTCCAAATATGCTCCGAGTTAAATAGTTCACGCTATTTCAACACATTGCATCACCAAAACTAGGCTGTCAGACTCATATGGTGGCTCACCATGTAATATACTGCCCTCTAGCAATCCCACAGTTTTGCAGTTATTACTGCCCCCAATTTTCAAAACATCGATTTGAGAAACAAGAGACATGCTATTATGCCAATGTATTTGTCTTTGTGTTTCTCCAGGGTAAAGACTATCCTAACAAATTGTATTTTCGGATCATAGCTACTCCTTCGTAGGCATAACGCTATCGTTGATCTAGTCAACAGTCCTACCTACTGCCATTGATTTAGCTTAATACGCAAGGCTCAAGGCGGGCCTGAGTAATCACGATAACAGTCGTCTTTTTGAAACTATCGTAATGAACTTGAAATTTTTAACATAAGACTTGAACTCAAACGAATACTTTTAGTTTGAAACTCCGTCGATTTCCAATATAAAGTGACGTCATCAAGATGGTAAAATCTCCAAAAATTCTACAAAAATCTATCGAAAAACTATAAATTTGGACCATAGGTAAGCTTTTATTCCAAATAAATACTTTTAGTTGGAAGTTTGTCAAAATCGAATGAAAACTAAGCCTACTTCCCTTATAAGGTGACGTCATTAAAATGTTAAAACTTTCATAAACTCTACAAAAATGAATGTTTTGCCTCGATATTTTACACAGAGGCTTTGACATTTAAAACGAACACTGATTTTGAAATTTGTATAAATTTAATGAAATTTAATTAAAGTGGGGGTATTTTAATTTCGCCCAAGCCAAGGATAGTACATTTCTTGCTAGTTTAAAATAAAAATTATTATACAAAGTAATAAAAGCTTTATAATTTTGGTTATTAGTATATTAGTATTTTAATTTCGCCCAAGCCTAGGATATTAAATTTCTTGCTAGTGTTAAAATAAAAATTATGGTACTAATTTATACACATACAAAGTACCGGCAATTTAAGAACACAATGAAATTTTTTTGAAGGATCTTTCAACAAGAGGTTTCATTTTAAAATAAATCCAAATTGTATCCAGAGTCAAAAGCACAGATTCTGAATTTTGTAATGCAAGAATAATTTATTCAAATGTCCTCTTCGGCCGTTCTTTTAGACGGCTATTCTTTTGGTTCATTATATTCTCGCATAGTTGTGGCTTTATTTCACGAATGACAACTTTGATACATACATGCTAAATGACTAGCATGTTGCGCCGTCCTGCTGGAAATAAAGTTCGTCCAAATCCAGAGCATCAATTTTGGGACAAAAAAACAGTTGACAACGCAATGCAGTCACTGTGCAAACTGCCTTGTGATAAGCACAGTTCTTGTGATCGTTTCGATACAGACAAGCATGTGTTTCTGTCATACTCTCAGCTACAGCGGCGTTATTTTCAGTTGACATGACCTGCCGAACAAGAGTTAATGCCTTCGCATCATTAAATTGTTCGAGACATTTGAATTTATTGGTTAAGTTCATTGAACCTGGTCAAGGAGGCTCTTGATAATGTACAAAAACACTACAAACTTCACGAACCGTTTCAGCAAAGTGTTCAAAATGTTTTTAGTGAATTTTCAGCTGCGAGATGTTGGCACCCCATTGGTTTAATTTCGACTGACCAATTGCATCATTTAAAAGGTCAGCAAAAGGTCAGTAAAGGTCAGTAAGTTTCAGTAATAGGTCAGCGATACAAAATTTTTTATTCGCGGTTTAAATTATTCAAGGTCGCATTGAGATGTTGGCACCCTATCATCAATGAAATAAAAAAAAAAATACATGAAATCAATAGAATATTGTCTGCTGATAATAGGTCAGCATAAATGAATAATAGGTCAGTCGTATTTCTTAACCAAATTAATTAATTAAGTTGCGTTTTCGAGATCGCCCATGGCGTATGATTGATTTTTAATTAATATTATATCCAGTTAATGTTGCGTATACGCTACGGTGACAAGATTTCATCAAACAAAATACGGTGTATGGAAAAATTATATTAGATAAATATTCAATAATATTTATAATTAATCTTGATTATAATTAATTTTGAATACGGGTCATTCTTTTATAAATCGCACACCTTATTCTACTTGACATTTTAGAATCGGCTGAGTATTCTTTACAGTTAAGATACATAAAAATAATTGATAGGTGTTTGTTTCAGGATTTCTCTAAAAAAAGGAAACAAGATTTTTAGAGAAAAAAGATACAGTAGTTTCGACTATGTCGTAACACAAGACGTAGAATTATTCAATTCGCTTTTGATGACATCTTTTTTAAAAATATTTATTCCATACACCTGAGGATATGACCTTTAAGAGAGTGCCGGAGAGGGTTAATATGTATCACCAACCCCCATTACTTTTGCAAAAGGAACATTTTTGCCTTTGACACCTATTCCCTCCGACCACTCCTGAGGGGCGCTCCCATACAAATTTTATGCTTTTGTCGATAAAACCGGAAACTGTCCATAAATAGGTAGAAAACTTAAACAAGCAAACAAAATTTGTTCAATGCTATCAAGTCCAACAACCCATGTGTCAAAATTTTACTGTCGATAATATGCCCGGATATTTAATTGGCTGCGTTTGACATTTCAATAACAGATTCTGTTAAAAAAGCATGCCCCTCAAAATTACTCAGTATTACTGGGCTACGCGAGTCTGTTAAAAACAACATGCCCCCAAAAGTATGCTTTTTTTTAATTATAAGATTTATGTCTTCACGCTAGATGGCGCTGTCTTCGCCGTCGAAAAAACCGGAAGCCGTCGATAAATAGGTAGCAAGTTTAAGCAAACAAAAACATCAAATGTTGGCTTTATATTTCATGTAATTGTGTAAAATTGATATAAGTTAGACAGTTCTAACATGATTTTTTGTCGCATTGAGGATCAAGCAGACCAACAAGTGCTAAGATCAACATTGTACGATTAGTACTTTAGGCCCACCAAAGGCTCAAAAAGTAATGTAAATACCGACACCTGATCACTATCAACCACCCTACTTACCTCCGAGAACGACGTATTCTACGTCAAAAAGGAAACAAGATTTTTAGAGAAATCCTGAAACAAGCTCCCATCAATTATTTTTATGTATATTAACTGTAAAGAATACTCAGCCGATTCTAAAATGTCAAGTAGAATAAGTTGTGCGATTTATAAAAGAATGACCCATATTCAAAATTAATTATAATCAAGATTAATTTATTAATTATAAATATTATTGAATATTTATCTAAAATAATTTTTCCATACACCGTATTTTGTTTGATGAAATCTTGTCACCGTAGCGTATACGCAACATTAACTGGATATAATATTAATTAAAAATCACTCATACGCCATGGGCGATCTCGAAAACGCAACTTAATTAATTAATTTGGTTTAGAAATACGACTGACCTATTATTCATTTATGCTGACCTATTATCAGCAGACAATATTCTATTGATTTCATGTATTTTTTTTTATTTCATTGATGATGGGGTGCCAACATCTCAATGTGACCTTGAAAAATTTAAACCGCGAATAAAAAATTTTCTATCGCTGACCTATTACTAAAACTTACTGACCTTTTGCTGACCTTTTAAATGATGCAATTGGTCAGTCGAAATTAAACCAATGGGGTGCCAACATCTCGCAGCTGAATTTTCACTATTTCAATGCGTTGTGCGGGCGTATATCGATCTATACCTTAAAATCTCGATCTATATCTTAATGACTTGCATTCAATTTAAAAGGAAACCTCTTGTTAAAAAGAAACCTTGTATAACAAGCTAGTTAAGCAACCTGGTTAAATTATAGCTTTTGAACTTACCAAAGCCTAAAAATGGATTTTAAATGAAAGCAGCATTATAAGAGGGGGATAAAATAAAATCAGTTAGATATGAGTTAAAGAAACCACTGATGTTTAATTCAAGGCTAGCATAGTTTCACAAAATTCTACTCTTCTATCAAGAAAATGCACTCACCTTAATTCGAGAGACCGCTTCTTCGGCCTGCATCATGCGTGTTGATTTGGTCGGTTGACCTTCGCAAACTAATTGTGTTGAGCCCAAGTAACGTGCACGAAACAGTACACCTTCGATCAAAACTGATGGTTCCAATAAACCTAAGGATATTTAATAATAATATTAGAAAAGGATCACTTTAAATAGCACAACATAAAGTGGTTTTACATAAATTATATAATATAACAAAAATGTGACTGTAATAAATATACATATATTTATATATCAAACTTACATTGACGGACATACAATTTTAAGTCAGAAACATTTTATGACGTAAGCGTGCGTAGACAGACAATTTATATTAGTTAAATGTTGATTGTTTACTATTTCATCAGAATTGGGCAAATCAATTACTTATGTTATAACATTTATACTCGTATCTTTTAATTCCCTTACAACTATAAGGTTTTGCATTGAATCTTTATACTTATTTCATTCAGACTTTTTTGCAAAAGGTTCTATACTTAAAAGTGTTAAGTCCGTCTGAGCCAGACCAAAATGCTCGAACGTTTGGAATTTCAAATAGAGATTTTTGAATGAAATGCAGATTCTCTAAATTTTGTCTGTTAAATCTAAAATGAATTATTTGGGTTCTGATAGTTGAGTTGGAAAACATATCGGCACTTCTCAAGGTTATAATAGGCATATAGAAGACCTTAAATACAACTGAGGGTCTGGACTGATCCGGGAATATTTCTAAAGACACAAGTCAAAACTAAAATCGATGGTTTTGTGAAGCCAAAGCAAACATTAGCATTCATGAACCCTCCCCATTTCTCCCCATTTTTGAAAAAGTTGGATGTGAGACAGACGATATCGTCTTTACGTCAGGTAACGGCTCGAAGTACAAAGCCAAAATTACGATGAAATGCAGTTAGGCAGCGATATTTCGTTTTGGGAATGCCACGTACTTATCCTGGATCTCAATAAAATTGAGCAAGAATTTAATAAAATCAAGTATTTAAAAAAAAAAATATAAAACTTGTAAAGAATATATTAGATGAAGTTATAATACCCCCCACTGAAACATATGCGAAGGTTTTGCGTAAGGTGAGAGTTTTGCGAACGTTTTTGGGTAGATTTTTTTTTTATTTTTGATTTTTTATTTTGTCGCTTAAAAGTGCTGCTTCTACAATTGCTTCTATGGTTCATTTTTTTAACTCATTTCCGAAGAAAAAAAGGTTCGATTCTGAGACACATTTTCGTTCGGCGATTGATTCAAAAAGAGTTCATTTCCGAGTGCTGAAAAATAACTTTTCTGTTTCTTTTTTAACTTATTTAGGAACAAAAAAGTACAATTTATGGTTCTTTTCTTAACTCATTTCCGAACAAAATAAGGTTCATTTTTGAGAGGCATTTTAGTCCGACGAATGATACAAAAAGGGTTAATTTATGAGTGCCGAAATTTAACGTTTCTACCCCAAAAGGTTTAAAAATGAATTCGAAAATGGTAGTTTTGGTTCTCTGGCCCCTCTCCCCCCCCATTCATGCGTAATCCAATATATCTGGGGTGATTAATGTTTTACTATTTTAAAGACGTATGCATGAGCGAAAGGTTTTTATTCAATTTATCTAATTTGGACCTAATTATATGTTTTAAATATAAATCGGTCAATAAATTAATTTATGTGAAATTTACGAAGGTTTTCCTAATTCGATGACGTCATTTTGCATGCGAAGAAGCTGTGGTTTCCAATAAATTTTGACAAACATTCAAACTAAAAGGTGTCAAGTGTTAAATTTAATATGTAAAATTGCAAGTGACTTGAAATTTTTAGAGATGTAACCATTTTGATGACGTCAATTTGAATGCGAAACAAATTTCGATTTTGACAAATTTCACACGTTGAGTGTGTATTTGGAATCAAAGGTTATATGCAAAGTTTCAAGGTTTTGGATTAATTTTTGTAATTTGTAGAGATTTTACCATTTTGATATTGTCACTTTGTAAGGCGATAGGCGTGTTTCTCACCCGATTTGACTCATTATTAAACTTGACCATCCTTTTTAAAAATAAGCTAATAAATCAAATTTCATTACGATGGATTTTAAATTACGGCTGTAATCGTGACCTGACATGGCTTAATCGACTCAGGTGATGATCAAGAATATGCTGATCAAGAATATATACCTTATGGGCGATGAAAACGGAGTGACATAGTTAATATACCCCTTACGCAGCAAGCATAAGGGTATAAAAGCTATAAAAACATGAAAATCATTACCAAGAAAACATGTGTTAGTGGTCCTGAATACAAAATATGTTCCTAAATATAAGAAAATATGATCGTCTGTAAGCCTTAAAGAATACCAAAGATTGCTGTATTGAACATAAATACATATTTTAATATTTTACTAAGTAAGCTGGTCGAGTGAATTACAAAAGTATTCACAAAAAGCTCAATACAAAAATGCTCGACAAATGTAGAAAAGATATAAAATAATTATAAAATGGTTGTGTTAAGCGAGGAAACCTTAATTTTAATTTTACGCAGCACGTGTAAAGAGCAATCTAATGAAAACTACGCCTTCCTCAAAAAAAAGTGGCGTAAGGGCTGTTAAAATAACGACATAGTTGGAATGAAATTAAACATTTTTAAACCTCTTCTATATTTTTTTCATTATCACGCAAATTATTGCTTATGAATACCTTGTCTAAAAATTTTTCGACTCTAGAGTTTGTTGAAATCTATAAAAGTTTTTTCTAAAAAGTTGTTTGTGGTCTTCAAGTATACATTTCTTTGGTAACAAACTCTTAAGTCGTTAATCAAAAATAAGTAAAAGATATGAAGATGATATAGATTGCAACTCGACTTTTATTAACTTACTTCTAACTAAGGCTTTTGCTGTGGTCTTTTTTACTCGTCTTAAAGTTAGGAATAAAAATAAATTGGAATTCGACAGAGATAACATATGGGCATTTCTCCAATGTCGAATGCGACATTCGTACGCATTCAAAGTAAAAAAAAACATATACCAAAACATTATTTTATTTTGACAAAAGGCGAAACTTATAGCTCTTGATTAGCACTATAATTAGGGCTAAGGTTGATTTTTGGCAGTTATTCGTTTTCGAGATTATTACAAAAATTCAAGGCATTCGCACGCGACAAGAACAGAAGTCGCTTTCATGGCGAACAGTTCAAAACTGATTTCAGCGAAACCTGAAGGAATATTTTAATGCGACTAATTTTTAAATGTTATGCATTGATGTATCTTAAAAATATTTTTCATTTGATTCAAAAATATAAAGTAGTTTAGTTTTTATTAAATTTTAATCACTGTCGAACGCGACATGTCGAATGCGATATTTTGTTCCATCATAGATTTTATGTTTTTTTTTTTTATGTCATTAGACATGCATATGATGTACGGCCCTATGCTCTACAAGAATAAGATGATTATAAATAATTTTTAATATATTCAATATATTTATTTACAAAACAAAAATTATAAACTTAACAAAATATCTTTAATAGAGAACAACTTTTAGAACTTCTTTAAGGAAGAACTTTTAGCCTTTTGTGCAAGTCTTTTGGCATCGCTTTCTCCACACTTTCTTAACCGCTTTCGCCAAGGTTTGTTTGCATTCGTAAGACGCGTATTGGCTTTGATGTGAATATGACATTTTATTTTCTAAGAGTTTTTTGCACCTCTCTCGTTGTTGTAGGCGATTATTTTTCCGTTTCTCTTGAATTATATCTTCATTACTTTCAGCCAGCGCTCTCCACGTCTGTCGACCATTTCGCATTCTTTCCTTGATTTTAAATTATAGTTTTGTAATTTTGTTTCCTCATCTTTTAACCTTTCTCTCCACCGTTTGCAGTTGGATTTATTTTTCTCTCCGCCGTCTTTACTCATCTACATCAGTGGTGTTCACACGCATACTACTACAATTTTCGACTTTTGTGCTTGTGTTTGTTGCTCTCTCGCTCTCTGCACTGACAAAACTTGTTGTCATCATTATAATCATCGGTATCATTATGATTTACACTATCATTACCATTGTCACTATCACCATCATTATTATAATTCTGTAAATAATGAATTTTCATATGCCTCAGACATTTCGTGTAGTGCAAAACACACGACCAAGTGGTACGATTCTCTCAGCTTCAAGTTTACGCGCCAACTGATTTAAAGAATTTCGTGCATTCGATCGTGTACGTGTTTCGATTCTCAAATAAAGCTTTCGAGTCTCACCACGCGTCGAACTACGTGAACATCACTGATCTACATTAAAAAATTTCATATTTTGTATTTACATAAAAAAAATTTATTTCGAATTTAAAAATTTTACACTTGCGATGTCGAACGCGACAAACTTTAAATAAATACCAAAAGCAAAGCTGTGATTATTTTCCAGAAAATATTTTTTTATTTAATTTGCAATAAAAATATCTGCTTTCTACGAAAATTTGATGCACATTGTATAAACACCTTTGACACGCTGATAACATATGCTCTTTTTCAATGTCGCACGTGACAACGAAATATATGCTAAAGCAATGAAAAAATTTACCGTAATTAGCAATCGCATCGTTCCTTTTCCATTTTTCTTATATTCTTTATATATAAACCGAGATTTAAAAGAAAAAATGTCAATGCAAAGTGGCTTTCATTTAGAACATTAATCAAAACAAAACGTGCCATAGAAATGAACAAAACAGAACTTTTGCACTTGTTCGACTTTGCATTTGAATATTTCAAAATGTGTTATGAATAAATGTAAAATTTGTTCACATTTGTTAAATTTGATAGATTCTTTATAAAATTATGTTAAAACAACGTACTTTTATAGACTTTGAATTTTTTGGCTGTGGTTGACATTTCTGTGGAAATGCCCATATGCTGCGTGATTTTGAGTTTAAAGCCTTTACACTAGATAAGTTAGAGCACAACCGGAAAACTTTTTGCAAATACAGTAATCGTTTTAAATCTGCCTATAGAAAAATCAAAAGAAATTTAGGGTTGCGACTTTTACAGAATAATAATTCTTTTATGCTGCCTCAATAACAAACCTTCTCTTGACTATATTGATGTTGACTTTTCATAAATAATCAAACAACTAGCAGTTATTATCCGGTAAATATTGAAGAAAAAATTGTACTGCCTCTCATATCTAATCATATTTTGTTTGTTGTTAATAATATCCTGACTACATCGAAATTTCCTTTATCTTGGAAAGAGGCTAAAGTTGTGCCAATCCCTAAGAGCAACTCTTCGAGATAAATTGACAATTTAAGACCTATTAGTATTCTACCGGCTCTCTCTAAAGTTGTTGAAATCCCAGTAGGAAAAGCGATCATACTAAGGTAGCTTTTTGGGACATCCTTTAAGACTCGGGCATCACACCCCTTCACTACCTATTGCCATATATTTTTTTGGATGGAGTTGCTACGTAAGGGGGTATTAATCCCTTTGTCACATCTTCGACCACATAAAGAGTGATTAGTCTAGAATCCGATTACCTTCTTTTGTCAATGAAGGAAGGATATGGATGGATTTTTCTAATAATGACATTACCCTTTTCCGTATACTGCCCAATTTTTTAGAATGGTGTCTCGTGGTCTCTATTTGTTGGCAAAAAAATTACGGCAATCGGGCAAGTGCTTTAGGAGCTATCGATGTTTCATTTTGTTCTGTTTTTTACTTTTGCATTTTTCGCATTTTCTTTCCAACACATCGCTTTGCAGCTGTCGTGTTCATCTGGTAAGGTATTAGTGCCTTCTTCCAATACTTAAGGCAATAAGAATATATAGATCGCTTTAGAGAGGTGTTCGCCTACCTTCCGACAAAGATATTATTAAAGTCCAAATATTGGAGCATACTAATTGTAACTCTCTGATCAATGATTGTCAGTCTGGATTTTGAAGCGGTTATATCACTTCATCACATTTACTTGGCTTAACTGACTCTTTTAGAGATAATGTTAATTGTAATAAGGTTAGTCTTTTGGATTCGCTTGGCATTTGATAAAATAAATCACTTGAATCTGATTGAAAAACAAAGTTTTCAGTTCAAATTTTCTAATGCTGCAACGTGGCACGATATACGTTTGTTATTTTCTGGTGAAGTCCAATTTTTAGATATTCTCGAGTCTTTAGTCAATTCAAGTAACCTCTTGGGTGCCTGAGAACTGTCTTGCTTTAAATGTGAGTAAATCCAAGTGCATTCAGTTTAACCCTTCTAGGTCCCTGAGGGTCCAGTTTGATATTCAACTTAATAATGAGAGAATTGAATCTCTTGATATTTCAAGTCTGTAGTCAATTCAAGTAACCCTTTGGGTATTTAAAAACTGTCGTGCCTTAAATGTGAGTAAATCCAAGTGCATTCAGTTTAACCCTTCTAGGTCCCTGAGGGTCCAGTTTGATATTCGACTTAATAATGAGAGAATTGAATCTCTTGATATTTTTAAAGGTCTTGGTGTTATTGATAACAAATTTAACTTCGACAATCACATTAGTGTATTAAGTTCTAGAATTGGAAAGACATTGAGAAAGCTTAATAGGATTACATATTTCCTGACGTTACATGTTAGGTATAAATTAGGGCACGCCCATCTTATGTACAGTATTACTTACTGTTAAGAAAATTTTCTGGTACTCCTTCCTGTAATTTGAAAAGAATTGAACTAATTATTAACCGAATTTTACGTTTTGTGTATGGTGTACGACGTCGTGAACATATATCTCCTTATGTCCTTAAATTTGTAAAAGTTTCCTTTAACAGTTTTATCAATGTTAAAATTTTGTTGTTGAAGTGAAACTTCTTAGGCGGCGCTTCGAAATTTGAATGAGAATATTGAGGAGTGAAATTTCAAGGTCAATTTACTTCATTTCGTTACACGATAGAGAAGAAAGATATGTTGTACAGTAGATAGAATGAGAGAGATATACATTGTATAAAAGACTGAAAAAAATTTCTTTGTCAGCGCTGAGTATCGAACCTGCAATCTCAGTTTTATAAAGCCAACGTGCTATATGATGGGCTAAGGTCTTCATTTGTAAATGTTGTCTACATACCAATTAATCAAACTACTTTTGCTGTAGATGCCCAGCGGGAAAATAAACAGCGCTCCTAGCGGGAAAATATAACAGCCTTATTCATAAACACATTTTAGAGGCAGTGTAACTTTAAACAAGAAAACGCTATTCATAAACATTTTCGCAACCATGTTTTTGAAGTGAAACTTCTTAGGCGGCGCTTCGAAATTTGAATGAGAATATTGAGGAGTGAAATTTCAAGGTCAATTTACTTCATTTCGTTACACGATAGAGAAGAAAGATATGTTGTACAGTAGATAGAATGAGAGACATATACATTGTATAAAAGACTGAAAAAAATTTCTTTGTCAGCGCTGAGTATCGAACCTGCAATCTCAGTTTTATAAAGCCAACGTGCTATATGATGGGCTAAGGTCTTCATTTGTAAATGTTGTCTACATACCAATTAATCAAACTACTTTTGCTGTAGATGCCCAGCGGGAAAATAAACAGCGCTCCTAGCGGGAAAATATAACAGCCTTATTCATAAACACATTTTAGAGGCAGTGTAACTTTAAACAAGAAAACGCTATTCATAAACATTTTCGCAACCATGTTTTTTGTTTGTCTTTTCGTTTAATATCAAAGACATGCTCCATATGCGCCCTTTGCAGCATTTTTTTTATGTGGCGGCCATTGCAAATCCATTGGAATTCTTAATTTTTGTAGAGATTTTCTTTAGTTCAGACACAAACCTTACAAACATGAGCAGCGAATGAAAAAATGTTTATGAATAAAGCCCAAGAATGATAGAAAAATAGATTGCGCAGATAGTAAAAATAATTTTCTACGATCTGCGCATCTACGTTACGATAGACTTACGATATGAGCTTACGATATGGCTTTCTGTCAAGTCTTGTTAAAAATGTGAACAAATATGAAACAATGGCAAAAGATTCAAGAAACAAACTTGGTCTAGCGTGACGTCATGATCGTAAAAAATACTTTGTTCGTAGCTAGAAATGTCAAAATGAAAAGTAAACAACATAACGGACCTGCGCAATGCGTAATCTATTTTTCTATCATTCTTGAATAAAGCGTAGTATGCTGTAGAAACGAAAATTTCTTAGCATTTAATTCTACACCCGAACTATTAGTGTAGAGTCAAAAATGTTTGTATGGAGAAAAAAGTAACTACAGTACGACTTTGCTCAATGCAACTAATAGAAATTCGGGCAATTGACATAGTTAACGTTGAAGAAACGCAATTAAACTTCTAAACATAAAGCTTTATGTCTCTAAATCTTAGATATTGTGGGTTAATGCACTTTGTATCCTTAAATATTGTTTGAATAGATTTTTCATTAAAAATTTATTTTACAAGCAAAGAAGAACTGAAAGAATATAAGATAAAAGTTTATGCAAGTTTACGCAAATGCAAGTTGCGATAATTGTGCAATTCCATGACGCCAACTTGACACTGTGCGCAAGAAAAGTTGGAATAAGTTCTTTCAATAGATAACTATTTTATACATATCTTAGTTATATAATTTTATATCGAACTATTTACTATTAATAATAGTAAGTATAATGTGTGTGTGAAAGTTTTAGTTATCTTTTCACATTTAAAGTTTTGAACAAAAAAGTATTTATAAGGCTTAATTTTTTTAAAGCATAAATAATAACTAAAATTTGTCCCATAGTTTTTGAGTACAAAATATCCGGTAATTTTTGATTTTTAGTTTTTAAGGCAGAAATAAAAATGAAAGTTAAGATCAAGTTTACAGTTGAGGTAGATTTATTGTTGTGACATTGTTCTGTGAAACTCCTTATTAATATGCCAAAAAAAATTTTTGAAAAACAAATTTATAAATGCACCTGAAGCTCCCATTGGCAAAAAAATCGCTCATTGTAGTTATGTAAAATAAAAAAATTCCTTTTTAAGAAATTATTCTCTTAATATGCGGAATATGCAACACTTGATTTTCTCACGATCATACTCTCGCTCTCAAACTTTCAATAAAGCTACGCTCTGAGTTTTCTCCCTAGTGCAGCGATGGGTTCTATTCCAGATAGAACTCTACGCCACGTTACGTTGCGTAGCTTTACGATTGCATAATCGAGACTTTACACTAAAATCGTTCTTATTCTAGAAAAGAAAGAGTGTATACAAAGAAGAAGTTTCACTTCTTTACTGTATACACGGTATACTGTATCTTTTTTTTTCTATAAGTTGGTAAGAGCCTTCGTTATTTGATAAGAATGTCCCTCGTTATTTGATAGATAAATTTCTCTTCAATCGATCGTCTAGGAGCATTCAAATAATTATTCCAAGATTATCGTCTTTATTTGAACGATCCTTTGTTGTTGGAATAGGTTACCTAGTTCCATGAGAGCTATTTCTTTAACCCCAAACTCATTTAGAGACAAGCTACTGGAATACTTTTAACTTAATAATTTGAACTTAAAACAATTCATGAATCATAACTTCTCACTGAAAAATGGGAAATTCATCTTTTTTTGTATAAGTTATTGGTAATTGGTAGGGAAAATCGATTTAAGCACATACATTAAGTTAAGTTATTCTTAAGTTAAGTTCTTCGAACATTTTTATAACTTGTTACATATTTTTGGCCAAAAAGGCTTCGTTTATTACAACTGAAGAAGTAAATAAATAAATAAAAGGCACATTCCCTTGAAGTTACCATTATTATTTTTTAACACAAATTTTCAAAATATTATCGAAACTTTTTTTAATCCTAATAAAAAAAAAAAAAAAAAAAATAAATAACTGGCCATTTCAGCCCTTGAAAAGACTTTGACCTAGCTTCTTATGATCAATTGTGTTGTGCGTGTTATTAAGTTTGTACACAATTGACCGAGAAATGGACCTACAGGCTTAACGCCGACTCCGAACGGCCATGAACGGAATGTTCTTATTCTCAAGAAGCTTTAAATGGCATTTTTATTACTCTCTGAGGTTTGCCATTGTCTGCAGAGAGGTGGCGGCCGTACAGAAAAATTATTTTAATTCAAATAATTTTCTGTCGCTGCTGGGGTTCGAACCTGGGTCTCCAAAGTTCTTTGACATAGCGGCCACGCACTTTAACCAACTACGCCACGGTCGCCTATTTAATCCTAATTTAAATTCTTTATTAAATATTGTTCTTATCATCGGATCATATTAAATAGTTTTTAAAAAATAAAAATAACTGTTTTTCGTTTCCCTAAAAAGTTCATTTGTTTTGTGCTTTCGCAACCAAAACAAGATTTAGAAAGACTATTTCAAATCACAGCCATTTTAAAATAGTTTTCTTCTTTTTGAGGGAGCGAAAAATTCCGAAAACCTACTAGCCCTACATGGTTAAAGACGGATATGTCTATTGGGAAGAATATGAGAATCGAAAAGATACATGTAAGACTCATGTACGTCATTGTAATTGATTAACCCAACTTCGCGCTTCATACAAATACACACACATACACACGCATGCTTTCGACTCACCCTCTTTATTGCGCGATTTTGCTTTCTTATCACTATTTGTTGAGTCTTTTAGAGATTTAACAGAGCCCGTTGGACTCTTTGAGTATTGCAACTTTTCCGGCGAGGTAAGCGTAACATCCGATGTACCGATTATTTGACAATGTTCGGGTGTGGTAGGCGTTAACGATGTGCCAATGCCCTGACGTATGGTAGCCGAGGAGAATGTTTGGGGTTTATTGTTGCCATTACTGTTGATCATATTTGTAGTGGAATTGGTGAGCATGGTGACATCAGAAATAGTTGGCGAAGGTTCATTCGAATCACCAATGCGGGAAGTTTTAGGCCAGATTGTCTGTAAAAAAAAAAAATATGTAAATAGAAAATAATAAAAAAAAAACACGGAAAAAGTGGTTGCGTACTTTTTCCTCAAAGTATCCCTGCTCGTCTAGACGTTGCTGGCCCAGCAGCCGATCGGTTTCCAAATCAGTGTCAGCTTCCTCTTCATCGCCAACACAATGAGCTACTTTATGATTCAAATCCTCACATGTTGCCGCGCTTACTGCACGTGGCACCCAGATGGGCGAATCGGGATCAGCGGGCAAAACTTCATCGCAATATTTGAGTTTTTCTGGCTGTGTTTTGGCGCGCTGCAGAGCAGAGCGTATGTCATTCATTGCTTCCTGTATTTCGAAGTTTTCTTGTTTATTACTGCGTGACGTGCGACGTTGATGCGATGTTGGTAGCGGTGGAGGAGGCGGTGGTGGTGGCGAGTGTTTAGTATCTGTGATCAGACAAAAAAGAAAAATAAAATTAATGCCTATTTCGAACTTCCGTCAATTGCTGCCCATTAAAAAACTTACTCAGCACTGTAGCATAGATTGGCTCATAGTTTGATTCATTCATACGCGCCTCAATGCGATTATGAGTCATTGTTGTTATTGGTGTAGTAGTTGTGGAATTACAGCAACCATTGTCGCTATTTATGAATTCATTGCAGTTAATTTGCTGCTGTTGCTGTTTTAAATTCTCATGAGTGACATCAACAAAATCAGATATTAAATTTGTTTCTGTTGACGTCACGTCGTTGATTGTGGCTCCTCCGCGACAACTCTCATGGCACTCATTTGTTATGCTAGCATTGTATTCCTTTTGTTCGAACATTTGCAGCTGTTTCAATTGCTGCTGTTGTTGTTGTTGTTGTTGTTGTTGTTGCAGCTGTTGTTGTTGTTGTTGCAGCTGTTGTTGTTGTTGCAATTGTTGTTGTTGCTGCTGTTGTTGCTGCTGTTGTTGTTGCTGATGCTGTTGTTGTTGTTGCTGATGCTGTTGTTGTTGTTGCTGCTGTTGTTGTTGTTGCTGCTGCTGTTGTTGTTGTTGTTGTTGCTGCTGTTGTTGTTGTTGTTGCTGCTGTTGTTGTTGCTGTTGTGTTTGCAAAATATTTTTCTCATTAGCATTATTTTCGCATATTTTATCACATCCCACTGCAGCAACATTATTTTCTGTATCGGATGCATGTCCGCTAGATAGGCCATCCTCTAGCACTGGCATGCTTGTGTATAGTTTGCCAAAATCAGTGGGACAATTGATATCATTGGATAAACTATCTAAATCGCCACAATTGGAGTCATAGTCAGTGGTCTCCGGGGACAGGGTAAAGTTTCGCGAGTGCCGTCGTAGATTTGCTTCCAGCTCAGTGTCGGCTATGTCTTCACTGCTGCGACTGTTAGAATCGATATATAATTCGATGTCGTTATGCTCGTTGTAGACATTATCACAAGGTTGCTGAAAGTTGAAATTTAATGTATTGAATTTATAAGAAATTGTTAAGCACAAAATTACCTCTTTAGGTGGCGAGCGATGCACCATGTATAATTCTTCTTTAGGAAGCCTGGCTAGTCTCTGTCCAACATATGCCTGCTCAACCATGATTGTGTCCTCGTTCTCGAAATGCGTTTCCTTTTTTAAAATTAATAAATGGAATTTTTTTTATCTTATATTAAAAAAGCCATGATTATAAAACTAATAGTAATCTTCAACTTCTAGAGATGGAAATATACTTATTTCGGAAACAGAAGGAAATGTATTGAAGGAAAGTGTGGCGTCCGTGGCGTAGTTGGTTAAAGTGCGTGGCCGCTATGTCAACGAACCTGGGGACCCAGGTTCGAACCCCAGCAGCAACAGAAAGTTATTTGAACTACAATAATTTTTCTGTACGGCCGCCACCTCTCTGCAGACAATGGCAAACCTCAGAGAGTAATCAGAATGCCATGTAAAGCTTCTTGAGAATAAGAACATTCCGTTCATCGCCGTTCGGAGTCGGCGTTAAGCCTGTAGGTCCATTTCTCGGTCAATTGTGTACAAACTTAATAACACGCACAACACAATTGATCATAAGAAGCTAGGTCAAAGTCCTTTCAAGGGCTGAAATGGCCAGTTATTTATTTTTTTTTTTTTTTATTGGAAAGTATAAACACAAAATTCATGAAGTTTAAGATATGCTTATAAAAACAAAAAATAAAAGAAAACTTATTAGAAAATTTTAAATAGGACTAGGTGGTACACCCAGTATAACTCGGTAGTTTAAATAAACAATATTTGCCATCCAGTTGCCGTTTAAGCAAAACAATGGATGTGCAAGATGTTTTTTCGAGCTTTGAATTAAAACACGAATCGAATCGGCAAAGTTAGGTTTAAAGGTGCGAAGGGCACAATTTAAATTATCAAACACGCGTGTTTTGAAACAAAATGCTGCTTGCGCGACGTCGACACAAGTACTCTATAAGCTCCTTCGTATGGCTTTCGATCGTGTGCGTTCGGCTGTTGCTTTGTTTTCATTTTCGCTAAGCAAATCAATTCAGTTGATATTCAGCACTTGCTAAGTTAAGACTTCGCTGCGCAATTTTTTAAAATACAGAGAAAAAAATGTCCCCTGAAGAGTGGTAAAATGATTTCTTTTTTATGGAAAACGATGATGGTGACTTGCAATGCATGATTTGTTATCGCATTATGAGACGCAATAATATGTTTTGTTTAAGAAGACATTTTTTCTCTAGCCATGAAAATTTTACTAAGTTAACGAGGGGTGAACGAACAACAAAAATTTTAGAGTTAAAAGCAAACTTTTTTTTAATATGTATTTATGGTTGATAAAGGTGGGCTACCTGTCAATTCTATGGTAGATGAGGCTCATAGTGATCATCAGGAAAGGCATCCATTGAATGAAAATAACAATTTGTCTCTAAAAAAAGCATCATATACCGTAGCCTTGGCTTTGGCAAAGCATTGCCGCCCATTTGACGACGGTATTTTTTTTGTAAATTTAACATCAGATGTTTTAAAATGTTTTGGTGAAAACTGCAATGAAACTTTGAGGCTTTGCGAAAATATTCCCTTATCCCGACGTTAGCTTAATTTGTTAGCTTATTTTGTTTATACATATGTATATTTTTTATTTTCTGTATATTTTTTGTATTATTTGTATAAGTGAATATGTTTATAAAAAAGTTTAAATAAAATTATATACTAAAGAAGCAACCAAAATCTTTTCTTTTCGACAGTTGAATGTTTTTTTCAGTGTAAAACTGGCAACCGTCAACTTGATCTTCGTTTTTCTCTGCTTCAAACACAAGCAAAGTATGTGATAGTATGTGTGTGCCCATCACTGGTTTAAAGAGATGTGAGTACCATTGAAGGCCTGACCAAAATAGACGAAACGAGACGATTGCAACTTGCCGAACGTTTGCAATCGTTATATCCGTTTTGACATTTAACCCAAAATGAAACGAGTATCTCCAATCGTCTGAAACAAGAAGAAGACTGCTTTGCACAGCTGTTGTTGACGAGTTGAGACGCTAAAAGTTCGGTTGTTACGGAACAGAACGTCTCGTCGCAATGTTTCGTTCAGTTTCGATCAGTTACGTATGTGCATTTTGGGTTTTAACATTGTCTTCCATTTGTTCGAACTTACTCGTTATGTCTCGTTCTGTCTATTTTGGTCAGGCCTTGACTGTGCTTCCGCGGGATCCTTAGGTACATTGCGATACTTTTTTTTTTTTATTTTTCTTATGTTATATATAAATGTGTTCGTAAGACACTGTGCTCTTAGTGAAATTTAAGACGTCTAGAAGTGGTGTATTCACTACCTTCCTAGTTATCGGAGTAGCTGATTTTGTAGACTTAGACATTCACACATAAGGTGTTTATTGTTGTAAACTTTTGATGATGGGTATACCTCCCACCACATGCAATTTATACACAAATGAGTAATAGAAAGAACCAACAGTAGATGGTCAACAGGTAGAACAAGTATACGGCGTGTGAGGTTAGACCAATATTAAACTTAAAACGTCCAAAAACACTGATTTTTCATAGGAAAGATAAAATCATTACCATAAAAGGTGCCCTAGCAAAAAACTGTCTACTTGACAACTACGCTTGAAGATTAATCCTACATAATGAGTTTTGCAGAAGCTGCAGAGACGAAGAGTTGAAAGAATTCATAAAACACCGTCTCTGCCACATGCTGAACGCTAGCCAGAAATCGCTACTTTTCCTTTGGTAACTGGTTCTACCATGACCTAGACGATCCTCCAAAATCTTCCGAAACTTACCGAATCCGAGTCTATCGAATCCTCATGTTTGTGAATAGCTTGAACTGATTTAAATAGAGCGGAAAATATTAACCGCTGGGCCTTATTGTCCTTTGTGGGTCTTAATAGAGAAACCGACCTAACCATTCTTTAGTTTAAGGTCAGTGCTTCTTTTGTCAACTCTTATTGGAATGAAAAAATCTGTAACAACTCTGTGCCTGAGGTTAATCCACGCCTTGCCAGTTTATCCGCCGTTTCATTCTCATAGATATTTCTGTGCCTGGCAACCTACAGGTATTGCAGATACTGCTCACAGCTTGTTTACAGTCTAGTACCGTCCAAGCTTTAGCTGTTCTGCTATCTAGTACTTTGATGGGCTAAACTATCTACAAAAATTACTACTTTTGTGGGCGAGATTTTTGCTGTGTATATTTTTCAATTGTATATACCCCAGCCTTATTATCAAGGTGGAGTAATCGAGAAATGGATTTTCTCTATTTTTGATTCCTCTATTCTAAAGATTTACAGAATTGTCTTAAATTGTTATTTCATCAAGTTTGTGATTCACTCTTTATCGCCGAACACTTGAAACACTCCTCAATGAAGAGAAGATTGAGTTTAATTTTTAGACTTGACTGTGGCGTACATCTCATAGCTCCCGTTTTTCTAAAGCACGCCAAACTTTGAACTTCTATTAGTGAGTTAAGGTAGATTTTATGTGTGCTATCGTCAACAAAAGTTAAGAATGAGTCTGACGATCGCTGAATGTATTCAGTAGATTGTGTCCAGTTGCAACCCTCAATAGTAAAGTATTCTACTTAAGTGGCTTTTTGGCACAAGATAAAAAGAATCGATGGAATTTTTCGGATTGACCAGACCCCGTTCAATCAGAGCGTGAATTTGTGCTCTTAAAGTATTCACACTGTTTAAATAGCGTACGCGAGGAGTCTGCGATTAACCAATGTTTAAAACATTTGTTCGTTCTTATAGATAGTGTGATCACCCGGTTAAACATTGTATGCAATGTTGTAGAAGAAAATAAGAAAAATGCTTTGTGAATGATGATTAAAAAAAAAAAACTATAGAAACAAATAAATCATGCCTTTAGTGAATGACTTACAAAATATTCTATTTAATGATAATTATAACTTTTGCACACGCGTCGATGTGATCAATTCTGATTCATATCGTTGATTAATCATTTTTTGCAGGAACACAACTGAGTCAGACGACAAATAACTAAGATGCTAAAGATGCTAAAGATGATAAAGAAAACTTACACAACGGCCCTGATCATCACTTTCCGCGAACTCGGAAAAACCTTGCTCATCCTCTGCATTGGCGCCTTTAAAGAACTCCTCCAATACTTTGCGCGTCTCGGAGAACTCGTATAAATAGTCAAATGTAGGAGTCTTTGTTTTCGAATGATTTTCCAAGTTGCCGGAAAGTGACTGCATGTTGCTATGATTACGATCGATATCATCTGCATCGATGTCAATTAAGTTACCAATGGATTTATTGTCATTAGCATTGCTGTCATTGAATGTAGTAGAGTCAGCTGCTATGAACTGCTGTTGATCGTGGACTGTGTGCTTTGCAGCAGATTGAGGCGATACACGCTGTGGAAAGCCTGGAGGGCGTTTTGGAACTGCTGCAGTTGATTTATTGTTATGTTGCTGAGACATTTGCTGCCGCGATGTCTGATGCTGCTGCTGGAGCTGATTGTTACCAAAACGTCGCGGAGAGCCTTCATATTCAGCGATGGGTAATTGACCAATCATTTTGGTGACTTTCAAAATGTCCTCATTATGCGATATAGCTTGAGTGGCGGAGTTGGCGGCGATGTCATGGTTATTAGTCTTATTCATCCAGTTGGTGTCGATGTCGTCGAATACAACGATTTCACCGTCACGCAAACATTGCGCGCCAGCTTTTCCAATGTCCGTAGGTGAGCCAGGACTTGTGAGACCCTAAAAACAAAAAAAACACTACTTTTAAAATCTTTAAATTTTTTTGAGGCAGGGTATCATTACCTGTGGCAGCATGTTGTGCTCTTCGAATTGACCAACTGGACTGCGTCCCAGTCTTATCTGATGATGTGGATGATGCTGGTGCTGTTGCTGATGACCATGCGAGAGCATTGCATATTGAGCATCCGTGCTGAGGTCAGGTGAATTCAGCACAGTGCTAGCAGGTGTAACATTGGGGCTACGTGTACGCATTTCCCACACATAACGTTCCTGCAGTCTACGTTCCGCAAACTTGGCATTGGCCGGCAGCTCATTGTTGATCTTAAATTCATCAGAGCTATTGGTGGAAGCGGTCAGAGTTGCCTGCATTTTGTTGATATTGCTGTGATATGCTACAGAGGAGGAGGAGGAGATGGCGTTTACAGAACGCACCATAGAAGGTGGCATATAGTTGGGAATGCATTCAGAAGTCGGTGCGCCGATTGTGCTGTGAATGCTGCGATGAGGTGGTGTTGGCGGCGGTGCTGGCGGTGCCTCCAAATCATTGATGTCGGAGTTCATCTGAGCAGCTTTGTTGGAGTTGAGTATTAAATGTATGAGTCTTTAAAATGAGTCGTATTTGAGTTTATTGTCCTTTGTAGTAGTTGAAGTGTTTGTTGTTATTTTTGTCTGCTATGCCTTGCACTGTTGCTTAAATGTAGACAATGGAATCATTTTAAGAGCAGCTTTGTAGCTTAATGTGCTGTAATGAGAAAGAAAGAAGATGAAGTAAGAACGAACATAAAATACTTTAAACAGCATAGAAAAGTGACATGATTAAATATAATGAAAGAACCAATCTTAAAATAAAATCTTTTCTAAAACTGAGGTTGGCACATTCTGTCCAAATTATAGCTGCCCTTATCCTCCCCTCATTTACAACAGTAAATATTTGACTAATCATCCGCATATCTATTACCAGCCATTATCCCATCCACCCACTTTGAAACAAACACTTGCAAGAGTCTCTGTCACTTCTCCACTTCTCCGGACAAACGCAGTCTGCCAGCGAGCATCACTCGTGCACTTGGCCTCTAAATTTAGAAAAAGCAGATTCAAGCAGCGTCTGCAACAAACAAATATGCGGTGAGTAGAATAGAGGGTGGCGCATTGTCTCCAAAACGTTGCACAGGCCTGCAGCTGCGTCACCACCCGTCAAAACCCCATAATCAACAATCCAGACGTTGTCTCTCTGTGCAACGTCAGGTGGGTGTGGGTGGTTGTCTGCCTGACTTGCTGCTGATGCTTTGAACTCATTCAATGCAGCTCATTTTTTATGCCTAATTAAAACACAAAATTTCTTTCACAATACAAACACTTTGCCTGGTTTAATTCTATCTGGGAAATTAACTGTTTTCAGTGAATTTTTTGTGATTTTCTTAAATTTTTTTAAGTTAACGTGTAAAAATCAATAAATCACTGCTCGCCTACCCCACCACAATAGCCTTGTATGAAAATCATCTAGGTTTTCTTGCGCCCATCACTATTACATGGTTTACAACTAGCTTATAAAACATTTGTTTCACTTAATTTTACCATTAGTTGATATTTTATTGAAATATTTTCACACACACACTTAATTAACTTGTTTATTGCACTTCTTTTCTTTGCCAACAATATTTTTCTTGTTTTATTCATCGGCTGCGCTCTTTTCAACTGTGCAAAATATTTTTTCTGCCCTTTCCAAGTTCTTCAATTTTCTTCGCTGGAAACGTTTGACAGCATTTGTTTTGTTCTGACGTTTGGTTTTGCGCGAGTGTGGGTGTGTATGTGCTGTTTGCAGAACAGCTGATTGATTAATATGCCAAAATCATAGCCAGGGATGCTAAGCAGTCAGAGCTGATAAAATCTCAATAAACAGGACTCCCTCGAGAAGAATATTAGTGATATATTAGATTTATCAGAATGAAATTGACAAGTCTGCAGTGATGTATAATAGCTTGATCTGTAAAACTTATTAAAGACAGCTTCTTCTTTTCTTGAAATAATTCACTCTGTTTCCGAACTCTTTTAGAATTATGCATTTTTTCTGCTCTTTTCAAAAAATTCTGAAGTCTGACCGTACTTGTTTCTCTACAATTTTAGCCTCAAAATCACTAAATATTCTTAAATTTTACCATCTCAACTTCACTGAAATGTGAAATAATTATCTTTATCATTGACTGTCAGTTAAGAGATATCAAAAGAATGAAGAAAATACTGTATTGCAAATGATTTTAAAGTTTATTCAAATTAACAACCATGCAGCGAAAATAATATCAATGAAGAAAATGTTTCATTTTTTTATCTATCCCCAGCTAAGAACACATCAATATTCTGTGAGTTCAAATTCTGTTTGAGTTTAAAAAATTCTGGTTCCTCAGAGGATAGACAGAACTCTTTGCCAAGAAAGATCACACAAGTAAGCTTACCCTTTTTTTGAGAGATGTAAAAAAATAAAGTACACTATTTAATTACTCTTTTCATTATAGTACAACATTCAAGTTATATTCATCAAATTCTCTCTGATGACAGCTAAATTTCGCATAAAGTAATGAAAAGGAATAAAATTATTTTGAGGAAAAATTCTGCAACTGCTTATTTTCTCTTCTACAAGAAAACATCTCCTGTCAAAAACAACTGTTTGTGAAAATGCATCTGCAGCTACTGAAGTTGTGGATTTTTTTCACTTCAACGTTTTCAACATTGTTTGTGTTTTCAATGGCCGATTGTGAGCGATCTCTTTTTGAGTATATTTTTTGACAGGAGATGGTTTCCCAAGCAACTGTCAATGCTACTTTGTATTATTATACCATATGCTTGGCCAACATGTTACATTGACCGTAAAAGCCTGAAGACATTGCAAATGACACCAACTTACCGATACATAATGAAGGATAAATACAGTCATATCTTCAGATTTTTTATATTTTCAAAAATTTAGCAACAATACAAAATTATACCAAAATGTAAATAAATTTTAAAAATTAAACTTATCTAATTTATGTTGCCCTTTAAATGAGGGCACCTGAGATAATGATGGAAACATAGCTGCAATGCAGCCATGTCGTAATGACAATTTCACAAATTTTTTCTTCATAACATAATTATATAATAATAAAATTAGTGCATTGTATAAATTTAATGATAATATGGGATACTTTTTAAAAAGCTGAGATAAGACATGGTGGAATAAATATAAAGTGTTCTCATCGAGAATATCATAAAAAACTATGCTGCCTCTTTTTGACATTTTCATACAAACATTTTAATACGAATCCCTTCAAATTGTCAAAATAAGGCAGCATGTCAAAAAATTTATTGAAAAATGTCATGGGATGAGAACACCTTATAATAATTCCACCATGGAGAATTCTAGAAATGATTGTCGACTAAATAACATAACGACATAGTTATGACCAGACTCACGATGCAATAACAAGGTGGGCTCATTTTAAAATGGCAATCGACCAAAAACAGACTAACTTGACCAATAGTTAGGGAGTTTTATTTTATTTATTTATTTCACACACATAAATAGCGGCCATTTGACCGAGCCATTGATCGCCATTGACCGAGCTTCTTATGATCAAATTTTGTGGTGCGTTTTCTTAAACGTTTGTACACAAATGATTGAGAAGTGGACCTAGTATTTTTTATGTCGACTCCGAACGGGCTACTTGCATGTTCTACATGGCATTATATACTCTCTGAGGTAACCCACAGACCATTGTCTGCAGAGAAGTGACGGCCGATCAGAAAAATTGATTCTAATTTAAAAATTTTTGCACAAATACTATTTTTCTTCTTTTTTCTTTTACTATATACAGTGACTCCGATGAATAATCATCTGACTAAAATTAAGTTTTCTTCATTCCTCTTACAAAAATCCCCTTACAATTTACCCTTCCATTTATTTCCTTCATAAGTTAATCTAAATTTCTCCAGATATTATTTATTGTATGATTTTTCTTTCGCCATGAAATTTAACTAGTTAATTTATTTATATAAAGAAAATAGATGAATCAATTATATAGGTAGTTCATATTTTGTTCGATAACCTTTCGCCATCACTCAGTGAGTTTCAAATTCATCGTTCATAGAAGAATCTGCTTCATCGGCGTAAAACTGAACAAGGTGCATCTAAATTAAATGTCATACTGACTAAGGAGTTGTGTAAAGAACGAAACAAGTGGAAATATGAGGGTGCAGGGTCGAACGAGTGCGGTAAGTATGGTTACATATCCCATTCAAGCTCTAATTATTTTGACGGCTGGTCAAGCTTGTAAATAGGCGCTTATTGTCGTGATGAAACAGAAATATTTTACTATTAACCGAGCCCTGAACGGTTCAATCCGTTCAATTGCCGACAGAAGATCCGAATTGATTGTTTTCTTTTGTTCTTGGTAGGAGTTCAAAAAGTACTGCACTCTAAAAATACTGAGAGCAGGGCCTTTCAGATCCCATGAGGGGCTAGGGGTACAAAATTTTTGTGGGCCTCCACCCTTTTTCATTTTGCTTTGTTGTTGTTCTACTGCACATTAGATGGCAGCAAATGTTAACATTTATTAGCCCTGTAGAAATGTTTTCATTTGAACATTTTTGCTCCATTTTTTTCTTACATGATATTTTGAATTTGGGGGCCAATTCAAATGCGTGGCTCGAGCCCCTCTGCCACCTCTGATAACACCTGACTGAGAACATAACCTTCCTATGATGAATGCCTGTTTTAATGTCTTTTAGGATGAATCACCATGTTGCGACTAAGACCGTTTGCGCACTTTATTGTCTTTGGTTGTCTATTGCACAGATAACCAAATATTTATTGAAGTTGAGTAACTTTCTGGAGATGAATATTGATAAAAATATTAAATAAAAAAATTATTGTATTATCACGCAGCAGCAAGACAGAAAGAAAACTTGATGTGTGTTCTATCAGTGATATTTGAGAAGTGCTCTAAATTTTATTTCAATAATTTAAATATAAAATCAGAGCCTATCTTTCCATATAAAATATTTATAAGAACAAGTTTATAAGAACAGTACGACTTCCAACACTCCGCCTCAATTCCTATCGATAATTAAACCAAGTTCGAAAGGTAATTGAAAATATTAAGTCGCGTTCATATAAATTTCGAAAACAAATCAATTCAAACAAAAGTTAAAGTTAAAAGAAAATAATTAGTCTATCCGAATCAAATCTAGTCTACCACGCAAATATTCGAACGTCTTCTTCGGTAGTCCTTTGGTCATGATGTCAGCCAATTGATCATGCGTTGATATGTATCTGACCTCAATGATCCCTTTTCTTATTAAATCACGTACAAAGTTGAATTTGACGTCAATGTGTTTTGTTCGCTGCATTTCCTTATCCTGAGATGAGATTACAATTGCGCCCTGATTGTCTTCGTGCAATATTATTGGCTCGTTGGGGGCTTCTCCAATTTCTACCAACAAACCACGCAGCCACATAATTTCGCATGTTGCCAAGCACAGTGACACATATTCAGCTTCAGTGGACGACAGCGAAACACAAGTCTGCTTACGTGTCATCCAAATCACGGTTGCGCCAAACACTTTCATCACATTGCCAGAAATCGACTTTCTATCATTGATATCGCCGGCCCAGTCAGCGTCCGCATATCCAGTCAACACGACCGAATTCCTTTCGTAGTGATACTCCAGTTTCAGGTCAATTGCTCCTCTGATATATCGGAGCATCCGCTTCGCTGCCTTCCAATGCTCTTCAGTTGCACAAGATTGGAATTGACTGAAGTAATTTACTGCTGCGGACAGGTCGGGACGAGTCGTACAAGCCGCGTACATCAAGCAGCCAATAAGCTCACGATACGGTTTGGCCACAAGCTCAACCTCCGCCTTCCTTTCTAACTTCAGTTGGCATTCCATGGGGGTCGAACAAGGGCTGCAATTGGTCATTCCAAAACGTTGCAATACGTCCTCTAGATAGCCGCGTTGATTGATTCGCAAGATTCCACGACTCCGGTCACGTTCGATGTTGATGCCGAGAAAAGTTTTCGTTTCGCCCATGTCACGCATTTCAAATTCCTTTGACACCAACTGTTTTATCTTGATGATCTTTTTGAGATTTTCGCCCAATATAATCAAGTCATCTACGTATAATAGCAGATACACCATTTCTTCTTCATTGCCATGGAAATATAAGCAATGGTCATATTTTGAGCGAACAAAACCATTCTCAAGCACGAAACTATGAAATCGTTCATTCCACACACGTGATGCTTGCTTCAATCCGTACAGTGATTTATTCAGTTTACAAACAAAATCACCCCGCACGAATCCAACCGGCTGTTCCATATAAATATCTTCTTTAAGTTTTCCGTTGAGGAACGCCGTTTTCACATCCATTTGATGAATTTCCAAATCATGTTTCACAGCAAGAGCCAGCATGACCCTTAATGTAGCTATCCTTGCTACCGGTGAGTAGGTTTCATGGAAATCAAGTCCCTCTCGCTGAGTAAATCCACGAGCCACCAGTCGCGCCTTGTACGACGCCAACTTGCCCACATCGTTTCGCTTTCGAGAGAACACCCACTTGCAGGTGACAACTGATCGGTTCGGCGGACGTTCGACCAACGTCCAAGTTTCATTCCGCTTGAGTGAATCCATTTCACTATGAACCGCTTCCATCCATTGAGCTGCATCATCTCGTTTTGCTATTTCCCCAAATGACTGTGGAACATTGTCGACGTACGCCACGGCGCCAAGTGCAAAGTCCAATGTACCAGAATTCAATGCAAACGCCGAAAAGTACTGCTCCTCGTTGTCCTCATGCAATCTAAGTTTTTTCTTACCGTTAAAATCTTCATATCGCTTCGGTGGTTGACGCTTTCGTTGCGGTCGCGATGTCACCATGAATGGTCGACCGTTGATTGCACCTGCACCATTAGGTCGAGCATCATCTTTCACAACATTATTCGCATCGCTATACGCTGATCTCTCCGCCTCGTCAACACCGTCCGTTATTGACTCTGTCTCGAAGAAAACGTTCGGTGAATTTGATTGCGTCTCATCAAACACAACATCTCGTCGTGTTACAATATTGTTCTTCAATGGGTCCCAAAGCCGGTAGCCATTCACACCATAGCCAACCATGACCATTTTGGTTGATTTCATATCCAATTTCTGACGTAATTGGTCTGGTATATGCGCATACGCCGGCGATCCAAAAACACGAAGCCTCGATAGATTGGGTTTCTTGCCTGTCCAAAGTTCAACTGGTGTTGCATCCGAGACAATAGCGCGTGACGGACTGCGATTCGCTAGAAACGCCGCACAATACACGGCCTCGCCCCAAAAATTCTTGTTCATCTTGGAGTCAGCAATCATGGAGCGCGCCTTCTCAAGCAATGTCCTGTTCATTCGCTCGGCGACGCCGTTATGTTGAGGTGTGTAAGGTTCGCTGTATTGGATCTGAATCCCAGCTTCAACACAAATCGCCCTGAATTGATTAGATTTGTACTCGCCACCATTGTCACATCGAATTATTGCAATCTTCTTTCCAGTGTGTGTCTCCGCCATCGATTTGTACCTCTGAAACATTTCTAGAATATTAGACTTATTCTTAATCAGATATACCACTACGAAATGAGTGTAATCATCGATGAATGTCACCAAAAATCGCTGCTCATCCCACGTAGCAGGCGTTACAGGTCCACACACATCACTGTGTACAAGTTCCAATACACGACTCGATCGTGCTCCGCCCGAACCGTTGAATGGTGTTCGAGACTGCTTGCCGAAAACACATGGTTCACAAACAGTATCAGCATCGTTGTTCATGGCACCCATTCCAATAACCAAAGTTGACAAACGCTTAACATCAGCGTAATTCAAATGGGCCAACCGACGATGCCACAGACGAATGCTTTGTTTTGACTTCACTTGCGTAGATTCCAATCCATTAGATTCTTTCGAAACAATGCCTTTTCTTGATGATGTTATATTCGCTGTTTCATGCCGCACACGCTTCAACTCGAAAACATAAAGCTTGCCATTGCGCCTGCCGACGGCCATCTCCGAATTATTCTTCGTGATGCGAAATTCACCATCATCGAAAATCACTTGACATCCAGCACTCTCCAATCGACTCACAGAGAGCAAATTAAACTGAAGATTTTCGATAAACAAAACATTCGTGAGCGTACATTGACGCTCGATTCCATCCACGACAATAATTCCGTGAATTGTACCACACTTCATTGCTGTGATCGATGCACCATTCTTCGCAATGCCAATGACGACCGGATCGGTCAAATCCCACAGCTCACTGAACAATGACGTATCATTCGCCATATGCTCCGAAGCACCCGAATCAACAATGAAACGTATTGTCGTCTGTATTCCACATTGTAGAGCAAAATTATCAGCATCAGCAACGAAAACCACTTCATTCGCACCGGTATCAGATGCGCAGTTTGCATTTGGTTTTTGAAAACGTTGATTTGATTTTCCAGTAGGCTTGTTGTTTGATAATCCATTACTCGAGTTCCGCTGATTCAATTTCGGACATTCGGTCCTTCGATGACCTTGCTTTTTGCAGAAAAAACATTTTATTTTGTTTGTACCACTACCACCATACATAGCAACATTGTCTGCAGCACCATTCGGACGACCACTCGATGTCTTGCTTTCTTCATCTAACAAGCGAGCACGCACCAATTCCATGGTCAATTTAGATGGATCGATCGTCTCCAATGCTGTCACCACCATGTCATATCGCTTCGGCAACGTTATCATGAGCGAAACAACCAGCATTCGATCATTTGTTTCAGCACCGCATGCTTTTAATTCTCGTATCAGTTTGTCGAATGCAAGAAAATGTGAGGTAAGGTTTACAGAATCTGAGCAACGCATGGTTAGCATACGTTTTCTGACACTAATTTCGGTTGCCACACTTGCTCGTTCAAAAATTGTTTTCAATGAATTTATCATTGCAAACGCTGTCGGCCGGTCTTTCAAATATTCCAAATGTGAATCTGCAACACGTCGAGTGATGTGCACTTTGCATATCCGATCCTCCTTTTTGATTTTCTCGACATTCGCACCAGACTGAACTACCGCTACGGCGGCATCATTTTCCAGCCATCTTTCAACGCCTTTTTCTTCCAAATTAATTTTTAATCGGAAAAACCAGTTGTCAAACTCACGTCCCTCGAATTGTTTGAAAACAAACTTTTCCTCGTCTGCCATCTCGAATTATTTTCACAAATTCTGAATTGCTCAATTGGCCCAACTAAACGTATTCTGTTTCGCACCAATTTACACGCGACGGCCCATAACCTATTGTATTATCACGCAGCAGCAAGACAGAAAGAAAACTTGATGTGTGTTCTATCAGTGATATTTGAGAAGTGCTCTAAATTTTATTTCAATAATTTAAATATAAAATCAGAGCCTATCTTTCCATATAAAATATTTATAAGAACAAGTTTATAAGAACAGTACGACTTCCAACAGTCTATTGCACAGATAACCAAATATTTATTGAAGTTGAGTAACTTTCTGGAGATGAATATTGATAAAAATATTAAATAATTTGATTGTTTCATTTTTATGCAAAAATGTTTGAAAAATAAATGAAATGTAACAAAAACAACAACAAATTGTTTTTTGAACAAAAAGAATCGCTTTTGGAGAAGTGATATCGGTCCGATGAACTAACTCTGATGTAGAAAACGAATAAAAACAAATAATGCAGAAATCGTTTTTAAGAATTCCATTTAATTCTGAGGCTTCGAACGGAAGAATCCAAGGACCACAAACAACGATTATCGCTATCAATCAAACAATAATTTTTTTGTCGTAATTTTTTCGATCAGTAGTGCGTTTATGTAACTCAGTTGAGAAATACTCAACTGGTCGTGACGTGATGCTCAATCACACTGCTAAATTCTATCGATAGAGAAGAAGTGTTTATGTATATCACGAAACTCACCAATTGAGATAAGATTGAGACCTGAAAATTGACCGCAACACAAAGAGCGGTTTGATTTCATAAAATGTAATAGTTTTTGCTTTTGTATTCTGGTCACACGACCTGTCAGAACTTTTTTCTATGAATAAATAAAAAATATTATAGCACGTTCAAACCGAGCATTTAATTATGTTAAATCAATTTAATGAAGTTAAATCGAAAAACGAGTTCTCAAATGAAGTTCTAATGAAGTTATATGCGTACAATTGTTGTTGGAAATTTAACGTGTTAAATGCCTTAACACGTTTCGAAACTTGTTAAATAACTGGTTTGTGTTTTTGCTAACGTCAGAAAAGCTATTTTGCTTTTTAAACGCAGTCAAATCTGAAAAAAGCTTTTTAATTTGAAGTTTTTAATGTAAACAAATAAATTCTTTGACAAATTTTTTTTAATTCTTTGACAAATTTTTGAATTTATTTGAATTTTTTGTTTTTTTTTTTATTTTTTATATTTCTTAATAAACAATTTTTTATTTATTTCAAAATATAAACAAATAAACTGACATTTTAAAACTAAAGCAGTTAAAGTAGTATGAACGATCATGTTAAAAAAAGCTTTTTTCGAATAATGCTTTAATGAAGTCGGTTTGAATATGTTTTTAATAAACATTAAAAAAAATTAAAAATTTTACTTACAGCACCATTCATTCTAAATCGAAAATTGACAAATTCTACAAGTATAAAGCTTACGAGAACTTCTCAACTAGAAGAGAATACTCTACTCAACTCACCAGACTTCTATAAACACTCCAGTTGAAAATGTCGTCATTGTGACGTCACATTCTCAACCAGTTGAGAAAAAAGCATTTGAAAATAGTTACATGAACGCCCCACAGAAATAAAAATTGTTTTTAACGTTTTTTTTTGTCAATCCGAAAAAAAAGTTATTATTTGATCGTTATTTTTTTTCAATCAGAATAAAAATCATATTGTGATTGTTATTTTTTCGATCAGAAATAAAAGATATTTTTTTATCGATATTTTTCCGATCAGCAATAATAATTATTATATGATCGTTATTTTTTCGATCTAACAGTCAAATCTAAATCAGCGTGTAAGCGTTTTTTATCTGTCAAAAATGTCTCATGCCAATACGATTTATATGTGACCATGGTTTAATTAACAAGGTGGTAGTAAGTTTTCAACCTCTCACAAAAATGAACCCTCGATCTGTCAAAAACAGCTGATTGCATGTTTTAAGCAAAACCATAGCAAAACATAGTTTGTGATATTTGTGCTTATTGTGAAAGTTTTATTTGATTGACTATAAACGTGCAAAAAACATGGATAAGAATAAAAAATTGCGTTGGCTCGCGTTGTAAATAAAGCAAAGCTATTAGCCAATAAAAAACCAACAAATATTAAACTTAACCTCAAATTGATTAAACTACTTCTCCGGCAGCTCAAGATAAAGAGCTGGATTCTTGAAGCATTATGTACCACCTCGTACGGATTGTAATACAGCTTTCGTAGATTTCCTCGAAGATTTTAATAGGATCATGGGCAGATCATTCATACTTGCAGCCAATTACAGTGTGTTTCCATATTCGGCTCTAGTTTTTCACAGTTTTTTCAATGATTTTTAGGAAAAGCCACCAAAACTACGTATAATTGCAGTTTATTACGATTTGACACTTACCAACAGGTCCTCTCTTTATGTCACAATTTTTTGACAGATTCAGCAAAATTGAGTGTATGCTGAAAAATTCACTACCATCTTGTTAATTACATCATGAGGTCTGTTTACGTACGCACTTCAAGTTACTTGAAGTTGCTTGAAGGTGTTTCTTTACACATTTTTCTAGCTCGAGAGAGATGAAGAACAAGCAAAATGCCACTCTCTCGAGCCTCGAAACTAGCTTGAACTTTGCTTGAACAATTTCTTCGAGCACGATAAGAACAAGCATCAAGAAGAACAAGAAAATGTCAAATTGATGTAAATAAATTTGGCGCTGCTTACGTTTATAGGCAATTAGCTGTTTTTGTGCTTAAAACTCGCTAGAAGTCGTTTCCGTACTTTTTTGTAAATTCTCTCATTTTGACAGATAATTTAATTACTCTCACATATTGAACTTTACTCGAACTTTTCTTGAACTTTGTACGGAAACAGACCTATGTATATGACAAACCATAACATCCGGCGGCAACGCTGAGCGGTTGGAAAATTCAATTTTGACAGAGCTTTATGAAGTTGGCTGCACACTTCAAAATATTGCTATTTCTGTGAAAAATTTGTTGGCTGCCTGCGCATCTGACATAACGCCACCGCTTTTATTTAGGGATGACAATTCAGGGATGCGCCGCTCAACGCTCTTATTTAGATTTCACACATGGTATAATAATACAAGGTAGCATTGACAGTTGCTTGGAAAAACATCTCCTGTCAACAAATATACTCAAAAAAAAAAAGAGCGCTCGCAATCCGCCATTGAAAACACAAACAATGTTGAAAACGTTGGAGTGAAAAAAACAAGAGCCACAGCAGCTGCTGATGTATTTCCACAAAAAGCTGTTTTTGACAGGAGATGTTTTCTTGCAGAAGAGAAAATAAGCAGTTGTCAATGCTACCTTGTATTATTTTGCCATGGGTTTCACAGTAAGGTTTGCCATTTCAGCATGAATAGACCATGGTGTAATAATAATAAGGTGTTAGTGAATTTGACACTTCTCTCTCAAAATGATAAATTTTTTCGCCCCGCTCCTGTCAAAAACAGCTGATGGTGAATTGGAATGAAAATAAATCAGCTAACGTGCAGGCCGTCGAAGCTCAATGCCATGTCCACTTCTTTTGATGGCTATTATCAGTTGAGGTATTGAACATTCTTTCATGGCGTTCGATATTTCTTGTCGGTGGCACCTTCCAGCGCACGTTTTTGATAAAATGACAAAACCATTCAATGGCGAACTTGGCAAATGGCCGAAGACAACTGCAATAATTTTTTGTCAACACAACACGGCACAAATAATTGAATTAAATATTTATTTAAACTTTATTCGCACAATAACCTATAAGAACTATAACACATCATCATCTAGCAACTCAAACAAATAACACAATTTGGCAACTATCAACGGCTCCTCTCTTTCGCTCTCAATTTTTTGACAGAAAGAAAGCTATTCTTGGTGTTGTCAAAAATTCACTAACACCTTATTATTATTACACCATGGAATAGACTAACAAACGAACAACGCTTGCAAATCATTGAATTTTATTATCAAAATTCGGGCTCTGTGAGAAATGTGTTTCGCAAATTACGTCCATTTGATGGTCGTCATAACCAACCCACCGAATAGGCATTCAAAGTATTGTGGCCAAATTTCGCATCAGTTTCACTTTATTGGACATCAATCCACCGGAGAGTGCGTACTGAGGAGAATATAGCTGCTGTATCAGGCAGTGCCAATAAAGATCGCGATGTGTAAATTCTTGTGTTATTCGATCAACTGGAACATTTTACGTAAGGACCTCGGTATGAAATCATACAAAACACAGCTGGTGCAAGGACTGAAACCGGGTGACTTACCACTACGTCGTTTTTTTGTGAATGCACCTTAGAAAAGTTGGATGAAGATCCACTTTTTTATTGAAAAATTATCTTCAGTGACGAAGCTAATTTTTTGGATCAATGGATACGTCAACGAACAGAATTGCCGAATTTGGTCTGGAGAGCAGCCAGAGGCAGTTCAAGAGCTGCCAATGCACCTTGAAAAATGCACTGTTTGGTGCGGTTTGTGAGCCGACGGCATCATTGATTGATTTATTGATTGATTTAAGTATAATAGGCACACTAAGAGCTAGGCTCTTTTATAGTACAGCATAAACATTAATCATAATAACAACTCAATTTAAAAGAATAAATAATAACCTTAACTATAAGACAAAATCAGCTTAATCTAATTTTATTAAAAAGAAAAAAATAAAATAACAAAAATTTAAAAAGAATTGAGATATGTTAAAAACTTATGGTATAAGCAGAGGAAGAGTAAGATATAGAGGATAAAACTATAGAGTTGAGAAATAAGATAGAATAGATTGCCTAAATGGTCCTCTCCTTATGATTTCCCTAATCCTTCGTGGCAGAGCATTCCACAACCTAATGGCATTGATGAAAAAGAGGTGAGAAGATATTAACGTGCTATACCTCGGAACTATTAACACATGGCTTCTTCTGGACACACAAAACTGGACTTTTTCATACAAATAACCAGGTGTTTTCTCGTGGATTATCTTATGCAGGTACATACAATTTCTAGCGTTTAAATAAGCTGTCAAGTCACATCCAAGAATTGCATTTCGGAAACTAGACAGTCGTTCAAATTTACGAAGGCCATACACATAACGCATAGCGTAATTAAATGCAAGTTGAAGCTTTAGCATAGACGAAGAGTCAAGTTTGCTATATACTACTTCAGAGTACGTTATTACAGGTAAAATAAGTTGTATAACCAACTTACGTTTAATGTTAACTGGAGTCACACATGCAGATATTCTTAAGTTGCGCAAGATATAATAAACTTTTTTGACAATACTATTTACATGATCAACACAGGAAAGCGAAGAATTAACATAGAAACCAAGATTTACAATTTTCGACACAACAGTTAGCTTGTTTGGACCAATAAACAAATCAGGGACATCACCAACACCTGTCTTAAATCTACAAATGGGAAGCACATACGATTTAGAGGAATTAAGTAGGAGACCATTGCTATTGGCCCACACATTGATGCTGCAGAGGTCCTCATTCATTCTGCAACATAAGTCATCAATAAGTCCAGTGCGTCTTGATAAATACAACTGAACGTCATCAGCATAGGCGTGAATAGAAGCGTGATTGCAAACAGAAAAAATGTCATTTATGAAGATTGAAAATAGAAGAGGGCCAAGTATAGACCCCTGTGGGACGCCACTTAATACAGAATTATACCCAGATGACAACTGACCAACTTTAACTTTTTGGTATCTATTACACAAATAACTGGACACAAGATTAACAGCACTGTCACAAAAACCAAATAAATAATTAAGCTTATTACATAAGTGTTGATGGTTAACTTTGTCGAATGCTTTCGAAAAGTCAAGTAAGCACAGGAGCGTCATAGAACCAGCATCATATTCCGGCCGTATATCGTCGATGACCTTAACCATAGCAGAAGAACACCCATATCCTGACCTAAAACCTGATTGGTAAGGGGATAGCAGATTTTTATCAATTAAATAATTGGTTATTTGTTGCGCCATAAGTTTCTCACAAACTTTAGCCAGTGGTGATAAAATACTTATGGGTCTAAAATCATTTACACTAGAAGGGTTCTGCTTTTTTGCTACTGGAAGAACGATGGCAACTTTCCAAAGGTCAGGGAATGAAGACGACATAAAACAGAAATTAATAATATGCGTAAGAGGGTGTATTATGTGCGGCAACAAAATCTTTATAAACTTTATGGGAATTCCATCCTCAGAGATAGCATTCGATTTAATCTGTGCTATACATGTACCTACATCTAGTTCAACTACAGGAGAAAAACTGAAGGATTGTTGCATGGACCGAATACTTAGTGGAAGAATGTTATTATAAGAAGGAGCAGCATTATCAACAAAAAAGTTATTGAGAACTACGGGGTCTAAGGTGCATTCAGTGTTATTTTTGTTGCAGACTCCAAGTTTTTTAATGTTATTCCACAGCGTTTTTGTTGGGAGAGAGAGTTCCAGTTTGGCCGAGAAATACTGCGTTTTAGCCTGTCTCGTTAAAAGAACAGCTAAATTTCTCGCCAGTCTATAGACTTCCCAGTTATGAGACGACGGATTTTTCCGCCATGTTTTGCGGTACTTGTTTCTTTTTTTTTAATGCATCCAGAACATGTTGCGTAAACCATGGACAAGACAAATTATTAACTTTACAAGTACGTAACGGGACATGTTTATCAAACAAAAATTTAATTGGCTCCATAAGTGAGTTAAGCTTATCATTAATGTCAGTGTGAAGCCAACAATCATTAAATGATACCAGAGACACATCACGAAATAGACACTGATAATTAATGTGCTTAAAGTCGCGATATGAAAAAGTATTAGGTGGGATAAACCGAGATAGATTGACATTTAACGAACAAAAAATTAAATCATGGTCTGATACAAAGTATACTTGACTAAAAAGCAAAATTACAGACGGATCAGATACAATAAAGTAGTCAAGAAGACTCGGGGTGGTGTCATTGGAAAACCGCGTGGGCATTGTGTCATTTACTACAGATAAACCTAAGGACGATATTTTCTCATACAAAAGTTGTTTCTGTAAATTATTAGAGAGAAGGTTTATATTAAAATCACCACACAGTAAGATATGATCATATTCAACAATGTAATTAGACAATACACTAAACAACGGCTCAACAGAAAGACATCTATTCGGATTATACACGCAAGAAACAAGTATTTTATTGTTATTGTCGGATATACATATGTTTAAAAATTCAATTCCAGATCCGCTAGAACGACTAACAACACGAGTATTTAGGTAAGTTTTACAATAAATTGCAATACCTCCACCCTTTTTAAAAGAACGGTCATTTCTAAAAATCTTGAAATTATTAATATCATAAATACTATCACTAATGTCCCTACATAGCCAAGTTTCCGAAATGCAAATAATGTCTACTGAAGAGTTTTCAAAAATGAATTTCACGTAATCCAGCTTGGCCAAGTTTAAGCTCCGAGCATTAAAGTGAACCACATTAAAGCCATTACGTTGTTTACATAATACCTGAACTAATACCTTTAGATTTTCATCAGCGCCACTAGGTGAACCACTAGAGCCCGACATAAGGATAATCATAGAGAGAGATCATTACCGGCAAGTCAAAAAACAGAAAGAATACAATTAGGAGAAAAGTAAAAGAAAAAGAAGAGTAAAAGTTGAAAAATAAAGAATAAAAAATAAAAGTAAATATGCGAGAATGAAAACAATACATATAAAAAAACATTAAAATAATACACCGATAATTAACTGCCAGCTGCCAAAGTATCCAAGCTACTATTTCGACATTTATTGTGTAGATCATCCACACTTTTGATGCGGATGCTTTCAGCATTTTTCTCTGTCCGGATAAACACTTGGCCACGATACGTGAATGCATTATAGATGCTCTTACTACGCTTACAGGCAATTGCAGCCTGAAGAAGTTTACGGCTTTCAGCATTAAGGCTCTCAAATAGAAAAATATTGTTTTCAAAATCAAGCCCAGCATCTTTAAGGTTGACAGCTGATTTAGTTCGCCTACGAAATGCCCCAAATGCTTTAAGAACTCGATTTCTGTCAAAAGGAGAAAAATATTTGACAATCACAATCGAGTTTGTGTTTGTGTTTCGTTGGTTTGACTTCAGCCGAAAAATATCTTTGATCATCGGTGGCTGAAAATCTATGAAGTGGCAAATACGGTTGAAGATGCTCTTTAGATTTTCTTCATTTGTAAATGGCAAACCAATTAACACCGCATCAGAAGAGAAATCGTCAGTCCTGTTGTTATTGTTGATATTGCTCTTGTTAATACTGCTCAGCTTATCTTTTAGCAGCTCAAGATCATCACAGCGACGAGTTAATGCACTCAGTTGATTTTCCAGCGAGGTAATTTTGTTGTTCAACTCGCTTTGTACTACTTTTAGGGCGCACACCTCGGTCTCAATTTTACTCGCTAATTTGGTCTCTACATTAGCAATATCAAGAGATAGTTGCCTGAGCGAGCTGTCGTAATGAGCAATTAAACGGTCTTCAAGCAGTCGAAATTCTTTTTTTAGGTTCGCACATTGGACCGTTATTTTTTAAAAATAATGCAAATCGCAACGTTACTGTCTGTGGAGCGAGGTACCGTGCGATTTGATGATGATTACTGACTTTTTTTTGCCCAAAATGAAATAAGCAATCATTCTCCCGTTTTGGAGCAGTCCAATCGCCGCCAAGATCATGCGAATTGACCCCACTAGACTATTTTTTGTGGGGCTACGTGAATTCTCTCGTATACAGGGAGAAGTCAGCCACAATGGCAGCACTAGAAGATAACATTACAGATGCTATTGGTGAAATACCGGCCGAAATGCTGAAAAAAGAATGCCAAAATTGGAGCTTACGGATGGACCACCGCGACCAACATTTATATGAAACTAGATTTTTCCCGGTGCGCTTTGCTGCACCTTATCTAGATAAGTACCGGAAAATGTTGCAATGCCTTTAGCGTTATTATTTCTAAACCATCTCGTACTCGAAACATAGGGGTCGTTCATAAATTAAGTAACCGATTTTCAATTTTTTTTTACCCCCCTCCGGTACTCCTTGTAGTGCATTTCAAAAACACTCCCCTCCACCCCCATAAAGTAACGTAGTATATGAAATAAAAAAATTAATCGAAAAGAAAGCAAAGAAAAATTATGCCCTTACTAGACTTGCCAATAGGTTAACAGTCAATTAAGACGGTCAAACATGAAGATGTAAGGATGAAAATGGTTTTTTTTATTTTTGGTCACATAACTATATCTGAGACCCCCTTCCCCCATTCGTTACTTATCGTAGTACATTTTAAAACCTCTCTCTCTCTACTAAATTGGTAACGTAATTTATGAATGACCAATCATTATGAATTTATGAATTTAATGATAGTTACTGCGCAAATTTGAGCTCAATCGGCTCAGTAGTTTTGGAGTCTATAGTAATTTTTTTGCATTTTTCATTTCCCAGTAGCAGGATATTACCAAGTAGTAACTTCATTTTTACTTCTGTGTTCTTTGTCTTTTACTTCTATAGCTTTTCTGTGTCATAAATTTGGCTTGTATGGGTTGAGACACACCCCCTTGTCCAATACATGTCACCTTTTCTAGTAGAAGGTCATAACCAAATGGTATCTACTATTCTGTATCGTAAATTTGACTTATATGTGTGGAGCCACGCCCGTTTTCGAATGCCCGTGCCAGTTTTTCAGTAGAAAGACCTTCATTGTTATACGACATTTAGTTCCAAAGCAATTCGATATCATATGTTTGGCCTGTGTGGCCAAATTCCCGCTTGTCTAATGTTCGCTCAAATATATAATAACTACCTCTTGGCCCCATAACGTCTACATATCAAGTTCCACTATCAAAACATGTACAACTCAGGAATAATAATGATTTCTAAAAAGTGGGCGTATATATAGTTAGACCACGCCCAGTTTAAGTATAGTTGCCGACAGTAACCATACGAACTTATTTACCAAATTTTAGTCTAATACGACCAAAAAAGTCTTAAATATAGCATTTTTATTGATTTGTATGCAGTAAAGGGGGTATGGAAAAAAAGGGGTATGAAAAATTTTTACTATGCTTATATTTTTCGCGCAAATGCAAACTAAAGTGAGACTTGCCAAATTATTCCAATATTCCATTTATTTCCAATTACCCTTGCAAATATTTCCCCATATACACCATATGTGCGCATCTGTATTTTTTCACACCTGTATTTTGTAAAAGTTCACTAAAATGCCTATAATTCATGAGCCACTACACATACAAAGACCATTTATATAAAAAAACCTTCGTATTGACGTCACTTTTCATGGGAAATTTTCAGAAACAAAATCGGTTCACGCATTACCGAGAACATCAATTTCATACACAATGCAACTTATTTTTATATATATAGATAGAAGAAGACGATAATCTTTAAAAAGTAAATGGTATGCATTGATGTACCGCTCCAATTAAATATTTCATTCACTATTGCAAATTTTCAATTTTCAAGAACCAAACGCTTAAAAAATCGAGCATACATGACCATCGGAATTTTTTTTTTTCAAAACATATTGTGTCGAAAGAGGCCGACAATAGCGCACATGCAACTTGCAACTCCAACAAGCTAAAAATCAAACCCATAGTGCAGAGCAATGTTACAACAATATCAAAGCAAAGACCGGAGAACAGAACCAGTTTCCGAGCACAACAGCAACAGCGCCTATATCAACAAAAACAATAACAACATAACAAACCCTCCAAGAACAACAGTACAAAAGTCGGTTAAGACCAAAAAATGTTGTTGGTGCTGTTGGCTCAGAGCTCGACTGTATCGAATGGCAACGATGAGCAACGAGCTGGCATCAGTTGAGCGAAATTCGTCGGACGGTTAGGTTTGGAAAAACAAAAACTCGTCGGAATCTTGAGTGGAAGCATGCAAAAAGCGAAGCGGTGCGACAAACAATAGAGCAAAAATAAATATATAAAAAAAAAACAAAAACACCTGTGTTGTTGTGTATCTGCGTATTCAGCAGATAAATAGGTACACAAAGGGTGGATACAATTTTTTTTTTCGTTCCCCAAACTTAGTGATAGCTATCAAAAGTAAAGCCAAGAAGCACTGTGATAAAAACAATTTAAGCTGCGAATAAAAAAAAAAAAAAAGTGAAACCAAAGAAAATCAGTGAATTCATGAATTTTCACATGCAATTGTAACGCACGGATACGGATACGGATACAGATACTCAAAGCAAGCAAGGGTTGTACCCGAGCTAAGGCAAAGAAAGCCTTGAAATCACGCTCGAGACTGGACGAGAACGCGAACGACCTTTAATGTCGCTGCTGCTTGTGACGCGAACAGCAGCATTGGACGCCAGCTTTGTTTGTTTGGCTTACTAGATGTTGGCCGTATCTAAGCGATATACCTTTGCTAGCTGCACCATAAAATATCTGCAGGGTGTTTTGTGCCTATGTGTATAAGTGTCGGTGTGTGCGTTTGTGTCTGTCAGTGTAATTGTGTGTGCAAAAAAGAAATAATACAGAAAAAAATTACTTGACTTGTGAATGAAAATGCAGTGCACTGGAAAAAATCAATAAAAGCAAATTCCTGTGAATGTGTGCGCAAGGATTCACGAAAAAAAAAAAAACAACAACAGCAAAGAATGTAGCTGCCAGTGCTTGTGTTCGGCGATAAATTAAATACATATTGAATCAGTGACAGTGAATAAATAACTTGAGAAGTTATGCAGAAAGAAGAAAATAATTAGTACGAATATCTTCGACAACGTTTCAGCGCGTCTCTTTTAAATTGCTCCCTTCGTACCCACGAAATTGTATCGCGCAGATACACAAACGGATCGCAGCGCTGTTTTTTCGCCTCAGGTACGTACTTGGCTCCGCCGCTTACGCTGCAACTAATTGAATTCTTGAAGTTGAAGCATTTACTTTATTTAACATTATTAAGTAGCTTGCAGCTGCAGGTTTTGTTGTTATTGTTTTACATTTTAATGAAGCCAGCCAGAGCGGCGCAATTCACTGGATTTATTGCACCTTTTCATTTAATTTTCAAATGTTTTTTGCTCCAATGTGTTGTTCCGTTTCTAGTCTGGTTCCTGGTTGTTGGTTCAGAAACTTAACCGTTCACGATCACGTAAACTGCTCATTAATGAAATCTACAAAAATTGTTTGTTGCAAACGCTTTGCACAGATAGCAAATTTTCAGGTTTTATCTTTGCATCTGCGTTAAGTATGAAAAAAATCATAGGAGGAATATTTTCAAAAATCCGTTTTCTACACGAGGGTAACATTTTCTAGTCATTCAGGTAGATAACATTTTCACTTACATTCAGTATCGGGAATGAGGGACTCGAGCGTAAATTCCTTGACTATCTGTTTTGCATTCGACCTGGCGTATTGCTAAATCTAGCAAAATTCTTTTCACTTCACTAAATTGCAGTAAAGAAATTTACATTTGTTCTTACTGATATAGAAAAACATTAAAAATGTTAAAAAAATTCCTGAAGTGGATTAGAAATGAAAAAGATTTCTGAGTTTGTCCCAAGATTTAAGTGACATATGCCATAAGATCGCTCACTAAGTAATAGATAGACCATGTAAGGACCAGCGTCCTAAAAAAATTGCACTCCTGTCAGCATGCATACAGAACAGGTAGATCAACAGAGACTGCACTACTGACTGTCAACTGACAAATGTACTTCAGTGAACCTAAGTGCTTTCCTCGACATAGAAGGTACCTTAGACAATACTTCTCATGCAGCCATAAGTAAAGCTCTTACCCACAGAGGGAAGAAATGGATGGCTAACATGCTCAGTACTTGAACAATACAAGCTATTACAAGCACTATAGCAGCATTTACAGAAAGAGAATATCTACAAGGGGGATGATCCTCTACTGTATGGATAGTTACCAGTAGTGTCTAACCGAATGTGAAATTTTGGCCGAAGCCGAATGTTCGGCCAAGTGGAAGTATTCGGCCGAATACCGAAGCCGATGCCGAATATTAATAAAATTTTTTTCAAGTACAAAAAATTATAAAATTTAGTACTGGCTTTCGTTATGTCAGTAAAAAAAAACGACAAATATTAAGTTCGAGTTAAACGCATTAGTTTTTCTGCCTGATTGCTGTCAGCATTGCATTTCTCTAGCTTTTACGACTAGATATAAAATTGATTAAATTTCTTTCATGTCATTTTGCTGAATTATAATATTTCTGTAATTGATTTAGTAACGTCAGGATGACATAGAAGATATTTAAATCGATTTTCGATCTAGTCGAGAAAAGCTACAGAAATTCAATACTGACTGAAATCTCGCAGAAAATTTCTAACGTAACTCGGTTTTTTATACCCCCACGTTTAAAAAACGTAAATGGGGGTATATTAATTTTGTCACTCCGTTTGTAACGCCCATAAGGAGGCGTGGTAGGTATAGAAAAGTATATATATTATTGATCAGCATCACCACCCGAGTTGATTTAGCCATGTCCGTCTGTCTGTCCGTCTGTCCGTCTGTCCGTCTGTCGTCACGATTACAGCCGTAATTTTCAAGCTATCATCACGAAATTCAATATTTAAGCTTTTATCTAAAAAACTAAGGTCAAGTTCGAAAATGAGCCAAATCGGATGAAAACCACGCCTACCTCCCATACAAAGTGCCTTCATCAAAAAGGTAAAATCTCTTTAAATTCCACAAAAAATAATGTATGGACTTGAAATTTTGCTTATTAACTTTGATATATAACATGCACTTTGTGTATAAAATTCAACCAAATCGAGTGAAAACCACACCCACCCCCCATACAAAGTGATTTTATAAAAAATGAAAGCGAATATTTTCTGTTAAAACTATGTAGGTATAACAAAAATGTTTTATACAAATACACATTTTATTGACGGCTTAAGACTTTGAATATACTTCGGTTCGGACGTGGGGGTATTTTAACTTCGGCCCAGTCGAAGATCATTTCTTACTAGTTTGATATCATGTATGATCAATCGAAAACATATGAGACGGTCGGGTAAAAATCAAAAATGTTTGGGTTTTCTGCTCAGCATCCGTTCAACATGTACGATCTTATCAACCCATGTCGGTCGGACCATGATACATGATTACAAGGTAGGGTCATATTGGAGAGCAGGGTGAGCTAGTTGTCAACATCAGCTGTTAATTTTAAGTTTTTCTAATTGTTGTTGTTGCTTTTTTCGTTTGACGTTTGTAGCTTCTACAGTTTTGTTGTTGCAAAATTGCTCATTTGAGCAGCCATCTTAAAATGAGCTTACCTTGTAATTGTATCATGGGTCGGACTCACTGCATTTATCATTTGAATAAAGTTTTTAAAGAGCGAAAACCAACTTATGGAAGAACAGAAGAAAGAGAAAAACAAAACCAACAAGTGTTTCAAGTATGGAATTTCGAACGGAATTCGTCGTATTATACTGAAATTTTCCTAAAGAATTATAAAAATATTTTTAGTTATTACAAAGCAAAAATATTCGGCCAATATATTTGGCTATTTAAGCAGAAGCCGAAGCCGTAGCCGAAAGTTAAAAAATCTACCGAATATGCCGTATACCGAAGCCGAATATTCGGTCGGACACTAGTTACCAGTATTGAAGCGCAACAGTACCAATTATGGACGGCTAGTGCTATCACTATCCATAATTATCGGTGAAAAACGAGACCTATCTAAAAGCTCTGACAATTTATGGGCATTGCCACTCGTGTAAACAAGTGCAACTCTACGCGTGGCCACCATAGGCCATGTTCGCGACGTTGAACTACTGTCGCGAACTACTGTGAACAACATACAACCCACAACAGTCACCCTGGCAAAAGGTTCCACAATGAATAACCACATCAACATCACCGAGCTATCAGCAAGTATTCTTTGAACACTTACATTTGACTGTGACATTTTGTCACTAAATTGTTCATGGCTAGGCGAAATAAACATTTATCTCTTTAGCATAACCAGTAAAACGTACTGGTTATACTACTAGTGCCCCGTAACGTATCTTTGTCTACAGTGTAGACTACACAGTGTAGACTCTACGCAAATGTATAAACTATGACGATGTTATTTTTAACGTATCTTCGTTATCACAAATTATTGCGGAAACTAGGATGACGTTTTCCAATTTTCTCCATCAAAATCCACAGATATTGACAATTTTTCCGTGTTGTTTAAACACTAAAACACTAACTGACGTCAATGATGTGGATGACTATTCCCGTACTAATAAATTATATTGTTGCTTTTGCTACTGCATTCATAGGTATAAAGCCTACTATTGCTATTTACAATAGTCCTACCTACTCTAAGATTAAGCTGGAACACACAGCAAGCTCATAGTGGGCCTTTTTCTTTTTACATATATATAAGGGTCAAAAGGATTTGAAACCCCCTAATCTCTGCAACCATCCAGGACAGGCTGTTCGTGAAAACAGGCGAAGTTGTCTTCAAGGGAGAGTATTATGTTCTTTAATGTGGACCATTGTAGTAGATGAACTACTGGAGGAATTGTATAAAACTGCACGCAAAAAAAAAAAACGTTTATCGCCAGTTTGCCGCAAACGAACTTCGTTTGTCGTGCTTGAAATCGTTTATTGCAAACGTTTCAACAGTTGTCATAAACGTTGAACGAAAAATAAACAAAATTTTCAGTTGTGAGAAACGAGTCATTTAGTTGCAGGAAATGAATTTCGTTTGTCATAAACGCGAGTGATTTTTAAATTGCAGCAATTGAAAACTTCGTTTTTCCCAACTGAAAATTTTGTTTATTTTTCCCTTCGTTGTATAAACAAAACGCTTATAGTTCAGAGTTACTTTTTGGACAAATTGTGACTATATAAGGAAATTGGTAGTTTGCTTAATACGCGGACGGAGATAGCAACGGCGGTGCGATGAGTGCAATCCATAAGAAGATGGACGGACATAATGAGAAAGATTATTAATATAATAAATAATAATGACCGAAATAGCTTGCATTATATTTATCTAAGATATATTTTTAAGTTGATGACAACTGAATTTTCGTTTGCGGCAAATACAGCTCGCAAACGAAGTATAGTTGGTGAATTTTTCAGTTGTGGTAAACGAAAAATGTCTTTGCGTGTGGATTAACATTCCAGGGCAATGCTTTATCTGCATAGTATTTATCTACAGGGTGAAATACGAAGAATTAAAATGGGCCTAAGGGTGATTAAGAAGAAGGTGCAATAAGGTCGGAAATATAAACTTGAACACCTTAAGCCTTTCAATCTATATGGAAAAGAGATAGAATTCCAAAAGGAAGTTAAATTTTTGGGAGGACTTCTAGACCAAAAACCCTTGGAAAGCACATTTGAATGATATATTGGAGAAGGCGGTTAGAACATTCATGATCTGCAGATCCATGGCAGAAAAAAAACTAAGCCTGCACTCTAAAAATATTGCGATGGATACATACAATGATCGTTTGCTCCATGATTGCGTATCGATTATCTGGGCTGAAAAAACGAAGCAACATACATCTTTGCGCTTAACAAGATACAGAGATTGGCCTGCATGTGCATGACCGGAGCCATGCGAAGATTTCCTAAAGCACCCATGAAGGTTTTACTAGAACTAACACCCCTTCACATTTATATTTAATACTAGGCGAATAGGGCTATTCTAAGGATGACTAATGAAGATATCGGGCTAAGGGATTGCCTAACATGGAAGAAGTTTGATATTTTATCGATAAAAAATTCTTAAAGAACAATACCGAAGGACAGCATGCATCCAAAATTTCGTTTCACTAAAAGATTCCAAACTAAATTAAGTAGTAAAAAGAAATGGGAAGGTTCATTTGAAACATGTAAGATAAACATGATTACATGGTATACTAGAGTCTATGGGCCAGGTATCAAATACTTCGTGCCCATTGGAAAAAAAATAGCATATTTCGGACGGAAATATACGAGGAAGACTGATGCTTATACTTTAACTGAAGCGTTAATACCAGAACCAAATATAGGTATCCTTTCCGATAGTCAAGAGGCCATCAAGTCACTGAAATCTCATCAGATAACTTCAAAACTGGTGATCAGATCAGATAATTTCAAACAGTCTCTTAAAAAACTTAATGCGATTTTGCTACAAAACCTGGATCCTATAAGTACCGGAACACAAAGGGAAAGAATTTGCTGACGAACTGGCAAAGAAAGGAACATCAACTCCCTTTGTTGGTCTGGAACCATTCTGTGGAAGAAGAAGAAAACAAAAACGATAATACTGGGGAAAAATACAAGGGTAAAAGCACTCTAAACTACTCTTAAGGACATATGACCTAAAGAGATTCAAAGAACGCATGAAGCTAACAAAGAATGATCTAAGAATCATCCCAGGACTGATAATAGGTCACTGTAGATTGAACTATCACTTCTCAAAACTGGGAATTCTTTGTGATGATACATGTACGTTTTGCATGGAGGACGAGGAATCTGCGATGCACATCCTAGAACAGTGTCTCGCACTTGTTCAAACCCCACAGAAATATCTGAGTTTAAATTAAGGACATATACTGGCATTTACCTCAGCGACTGAACTAAAAAAGGTTCTTTAGGTCCATGAAGGGGCACAATAGATCTTAAGGTCGCAGTGCAAATCCCAACAATAATAATAACGAGTCGCTCGCGTCCTCGCCCAGTCTTGGCCTTGATTTCACGGCCTTCATTAACTTAGTTCAGAGTGCAGAGCTTTCTTTGCTTTCCATGTAGAGTTAATTCCGAGTAAGGGTTTTGGTCGAGTTTTGAAAATGGCTTCGCTAACTCGCAACTGTTTCCATAAAAAATAAGTTTAAACTGAATCAAAAGTTGGGTTCTGAGTTTTCATATTGGGTTCCCATGTAGTTTTACCATTTTCAACCTAAACTAATTTACAAAATTCTCCTTTTAATACATATAGAAACTTAATCCAACCAGTTCTACGGAGTTTTCTTGAGTTTAACAAAACTCAATTAACAGCACGGCTTGACTCCAAGTTGATTCTGCATGGATACTATGACGTAAAAGCCATAGCAATTCAGAGGATTATTGGTAACATATAGAGTTGTTACAATTGAGTTTCGAACTATTCGGGATTGTACCAGAAATTGGACTTTTGTATGGCCAATGTGAAGGCCTGTGACTATCTGAGGTTTTAACTGGGTTATGGGGTCATTTTTCGGTTCCATTAATAAATAAAACACAAGATTCGTAAAATGCTGGTTAATCTGAGATTAGCTTAGGTCATAGGTGGGTTATGGGGTCAAATAAGATCAAATGGATCTTTTGAATAGAATTCACAATTCTGCGGCCTATTCAATGCAATATATATTGCAATCTGTCTTTGTCTAAGCCATCGACTTAGTCTTAGTTACAATGAAGGGAAAGTTCCCTTGCATCCGATTGGGGGATAGATTAATTAATTTTCGACCAAGGGGTCCAAGGATGTACCTTTAAATTATCTATTTATGAAAATCTTAGAAAACAAATTAATTGCTTAGCTGAGATAATCCCAGTACATGTGATTGTTCACAGAATTATTAATTTATGACCAAAAATTCCATAGAACCTGAAAATGTCGAAATGACCCACCTTGGAACTAAGGTAAGCTCTTTAACCTGTGCCATATATGTTTTTTGGTATTCTCACGGCATCTTATTGAGCGACAATATTGAAAATACAAAAAAATAAGAGATAAATATTTTGCAGCAATACTTGACCGCTTAAAATATAAACTCAAGGCAAAACGACCACATTCAAATTTTGTGTTTGGTATTCTTGTATTTTCGGTTATTCCAAGCTACCCGAACATAACCTGGGTACCGGGTCATTTTCTTGTATTTCGGCCTAACCGCATATTTTCGAGCTTTTCGGATAATTCGAGCATTTATATGGGTTTTTTTTATGGAGACATAGAAATTCCTAGAGGGATAACTGTCAAATCAGTTCTCAAAGTAAACACATATGTTTGAGATTTATGTTCAGTATATTTTGGCAAATTACCAAGGCTTACACCGAAGCAATGTTTACAAATCGTGCCACTTCGCACACATTACGGTGTCTATAATCGCCCATCTGAGCAAGTTATACGCAATACGATGAATCGATTTATATCTACGTTTACCCTTATGGACAATTTTCATCCAAATCTAGTTCATACAGTGCGTACAGAAGTAGTCATCGCCGCTGTAGAGGTGATTGTGAGCAAGGACCCAAATTAATCGATTCGACGCCGTTTTCAACAAGTCGGCCTATGCCCATCCAAAGATTTCCCATGGAAAGTTCTTGGCCTACACCTGTATAAAATCCAACTGGTGGTGGAATTGAAGCCATCAGATCAGATCGCTTGAGTCGCACGTTTGGTGAATGGGCTGAAAATCAATCGGAAAGTGAACCCCATTATTATCGTCAAATCATCTTCAGCGATTATTCACATTTCTGATTAACGGGTCTTACTCGAAATAACATAAAAAGCAAAATTTCCGTATTTGGAGTGAGAACAATTCCAGAGACACAGCCTCCCTTACATCCAGAAATAGTTACTGTCTGGTGGGTTTCGCATACCGAAGTCATCATTGGTCCATAATTTTTTCAAAACTGAATATGCACCCAACGTTACAGTCAATGCTGAACGCTACAGGAAAATGATTCGCGACTTTTTGGTTCCCCAGATCAGTATCAAGCGTCTAAGTGCTAAATGGTTCCAGCAGGACGGTGCAACAAGCCATACAGCGTCTGAAACCACCACTTTTTTGCGACGAACTTTGGTGATCGAATCATATCAAGAATTAGGCCGGTCAATTGGCCACCTAAATCATGGGATTTGACTCCGTTAGACCATTTTTTGTGGGAGTACGTCAAGTCACTGGCCAAACCAGCTACGACTGACCAGCTTGAAACCAATATTCGGTGCGTTTTTGGCGAGATAAGGCCGGCTATGCTGGAAAAAGTGGTGCAAAATTGAACCGACAGCTTGGTCTTCATAAGAGGTAGTGGCGGTAGCCATATTCCCGAAATAGTATTCAAGCACTAAATGTCATTAAATTTGAGAACTAATACAGTCAAAATATTGGCCAATTCCGTAATTTTTCTGTGTTTTATTTGAAAGAAAATTTCTATACCTCTAAAAAAACACTTATGGCTAAAAAAATGTATGTTTGATTACAGAACGATAACAATACTATTGAGAATAAATAGTTTCAATCGTATTATTGTTATATTTTAGCCATCGATTGCTTTTTGTTGTCACACGCTCAAGTTTTTTAGGATCAAAACTCTTTCATAATTAGTGAACCATTCAGCCCTATCATGAAAAATTTTCTCCCGGCAATTGTAAAAGGGAGTTTTCACTTGTAAGATAGCAGATAATGTCTCTCATTACATTTTTTTTTATTTTATACTCATGAATATTAAAAGTTGATGAATAAATTTGCATTAAAAATTTCTAAAAAGTTTTCGAGCTTTATCTTAAAAACGGAAGCTCCCTTTTACAATTCCCGGAAGAAAATTTTTCATGAAATGGCGGATTTTAAACGGTCGAGATGTGATTGAAAATAGTTTAAGGCCTTAGTATCAAATTAAAGGTAACTCGAAAGCTCGAAACTACCCAAGTAACCCAAACGTTCGAAACTACTCGGGTTTTGATTATAAAATTACCCGGGCAACGTCTAAATACGCGGTCTATTGAGTTACCTGGGTTTCTTTATGGGTTTCGAGTGCCCGGGTACCAGAACAAAGCTCGAAAATATCGAGACCCCTACTTTCAATAGAAATGTAGAGTTTTAACGGTCTTGATAGGTTTTTCAGAAAGTACTAAAGATACGTTTTTTACTTATGAGTTTATTGAAAAATGTGCTACAGAATTATAATAAATAATATAAAAAAAAAATACTGAATCACAATGTTTCTTCTTTACTGAGATGACTCACATTTGAAAGAAATTCCGACTGTTTATAGCTACCTTTTATGGCAAATTTCAACACCGATTCGTTTAATGTACCTACCTGGAAGATTTTCTCTCTCTCTATCTCTCTCTCTATCTAAGAAGACTCTAAGAAGACTCTCTATCTAAGCAAACTTGTCAACTGGAAAAGCTATTCTATGATCTTTGGAGTTCTTCTTAATGGGCCTTTTTTATGACGTTTTTTTTTTAAAACAAAATTTATAAGTCGTGCATCTGCACTTTTACACTTAATTAAAAATAAACAGTAAAGAGAAAAATATCTAATAAACAATTAAAATAAAATTCCTAACAGAATAGAAAATCGTTATGTTCAGGTGAATATTTTTTTTTAATGTGAAACGTGATTCAAACACTTGTTCTTTCTTCCGTTTCGAAAGTTCTGTCGACTATTTGGTTGAGTGCCGTAAATTATTTTTCATAAAGTAACTGTTTTTAATACTAAATCTAAATGCATTTAAACACCGGCTGCAATTAAGATTTCAGCAGCAGCAACAACAGCAACAACAATGAAAGCTTAACCGCTAAGCTTAATTAAAACTGAGTTTAATTTAACTCAAGATAAAACAATAAATAAACAAACGATAATAGAACGAATCAGTGCAGAGAAATTGACAAACTGTGAACGAGATCCGGTGCAAATCCGCACCGAACAGCAGATTGAATTGCGGGGACACACACACACACACAAGCAGGGAGGTAAACTGGTGATTAACTAGTCTCTAGAGTTAAATAATAAATATTTAATTATACTGAGAATACTTTTCTACAAGCAGTTAATTTGATCAAAGATTAAATCACAATAGAATAGAATTCAATTTTTTAGATTTCTAGATTGCAACAATTATACACATTAGGGTGTTGGGGCAGGGGGGGTGGGAGGATAAATTATTCCAAAGCACACGCCTTCGTGCTATTGACAATTATGGTGTCCAAGCTGTATTAAGCTTGTCTTATAAGCAACAACAAAGAACAGTAGTTTGCATCTTTAGAAAAATGAGTTTCCTAATTTAAATTCTCGTTACGTGCTTATTTCTAAGTTTTTGAAATTAATTTTTCAATAGGTGGATTTTTCACTTGGTACAAAAGGTTTTGAAAATATTTTACGAAAAACGAAATATATAATAGCAAAAACGAAAGAACAAGAACAAGACAAGGTTCAAGTCCGCGGTCTGCGAGGTAATTGTGCACGACAAGTCTCATGTAGTCTTCCGTAAAATAACTGCAATATAAAAATGAAGCCGTAAAATGAAGAAAAGTGACCGAATAAATTTGTGTTTTCTCGTATTCTGGCCGTTTTTACTTCAATGTGTGGCTCAAACGCATCAATTGCGTTCGGTAGAGTTACCCTGTGATGGCTTCACCCGGTTGTAGTAGCTCATAGTCCTACCAAATACAGAGCATGACCTTGCCACTGTGAATATTCGGCTTTGGAGTCGATTTTGGCGACCTGTAAGATTTTTTGCGCTTGGGACTATCGTAATGAACCCATTTTTCATCACCAGTCACAATACGATGCAAAAATCCCTTTCTTTTTTGCCGTTGGAGCAGCTGTTTACAAGGTGAGAAAACAGCGTTCGACGCCTGTCAGCTTCAATTCATACCACACCCAATATACTACATTTTGGATCATTCAAATGGCTCCTTAGCAAACAGATATGGCTTGTCGAGTCACTCCCAATGCTTTTGCGAGTTCTTCTTGCGTTTGGCACGAGTCTTCATCCAATTCAGCCTCCAATTCGGCATCCTCAACTTTTCTGGCCGTCCTTCACGCTCTTTGTCATCGGTATTAAAATCACCAGTTCTTAAGCGTCTATAACAAAGCTCACATGTGGAAATCGTTGAAGCATGATCCCCGTAAGCTTTTTGCAGTATTGGAAAATCCTTCAGCTGCATTTTTTCTTCAAATAAAAGTAGAAAATTAAACTTTCCCGCAAATTCTGTTTTGTTGGCACAAAAGTTGACATATTCGGAGCACACAAGAACTATGTTGTTTACACTTCAGCGAATCGACACATACCGAAAAAGAAAGTCTAATGATAAGGCTTCAAAATGAATTCGGTTGCAACATTGATCCATTCGATTTAATACAAGTGATGCCATCTTCAAAAAATCCTTTAAAACTTTGTTGTACACCTATCAGTCTTTTCTCCTTGACTGTTGTGCATCATGAAGGGGGAGGCTACAAGGTTATTGCAAGTGCCGATGATATTGCTCTCGTCTTTAATGGAAAATTTCCTCAAACCCTCTGCCAACTCATGGAAAGAGCACTCTTAATCCTTTCGAGATGGGTGTACTCTTGTGAATTAAGCGTAAATCAAGAGAAAACAGATCTCATCCTTTTCACTAGGAAATATAAAATCCCTAGCTTAAAACCATCGCGTGTGAATGGCACGAGGTTGCTCTTTAGTGATAGCACGAAGTATCTAGGAGTTATTCTGGATAAGAAACTTATCTGGAATGATAACATAAAGGAACGTGTTAAAAAGGCAAACATAGCTCTATTTGCCGATAGGTAATAAATGGCGTTTTTCCCCCAAAATAGTACACTGGATTTATACGACAATTATCCGCCCCATACTAATATATGGCTCACTGGTATGATGTAGGGTCTTTGATAAGACAACTGCACTTCAGAAATTTGCAGTTTTTTTTTTCAGAAATCACAACCCCAACTAGTGCTCTGAACGTCATGCTTCACCTACCTCCTCTTGATATGTTTGCCAGAGAATGTGCTAGTACAGCAGCCTATCCATATTAATACAGCAGCCTGGAAATTGGATCGGTAATAGCTGCGGTCACCCAATAATTCTGAACTCATCTGTCCCCGATAAAACAGATTACTGTGTACCTTGCTTAAATCTTGAAAATGACTATGAAGTTCTCATCCCTTCGCGGCAAGACTGGGCTAACAAAACCCCTCTTAAAATGAATGGAACTAAAATCTTTACAGACGGATACAATCTTCAAAAACAGGTAGGGTAAGGAAATTACTCCCAAGATATGGAAATAGAATCTTCCTTTAGACTCCCAAACTATTGTAGTATCTACCAAGCGGAGATGATGGCTATATATGAAACCGCTAAGATTCTAGGTCAAAAAGACCTTAAGGGAAAGATTATTTACATTTTCTCAGACAGTCAAGCTGCACTTAAAACACTGAACTCGCATATTGATAACTCTAAAACTCTTACTGAGTGCCGTAGATCTCTTAACGAGATAGCAAGGTTATTCAGGATCCCCCTCATATGGGTACACGGTCATAGGGATATCGAGGGAAATAATCTGGCTGACGAATTGGCAAGGAAGGGTACGACCTCGAACACCATCTTAAATGAGGATTTTATTGGTATACGCATGTCCTCCTATAAACACCAGTGCAGGAACAAATCCTTGAGTCTTGCATAAGTATGTTTGGAGCACCTTATCACATGTAGGGTAGCTAAGCTAACGTGGCCTCGCTACGACTTAAAACGTACTAAATCACTACTTGCATTAAGCAGGGTAAATCTTTCAAAAATAGTAGGAATCCTCACGGGTCACTGTCTAATCGGACACATGCTCTTCGATTAGGACTTACATCAAATGATTTCTGCAGAATCTGAAAATGTGAAAAAGAGGCAGAAAATCTCCAGCATTTCCTCTGCGAATGTCCGTCGCTAAGTAAAAGGAGATTGCCAACTCTGGATCATCCCTTCTTAAATGGACTTATCGAAGTCTCATGCCTGGAAATCAAGCCTACTCCAACTGGTATGTTGGAGAGGGATATCTCACATAGGTTCAAAAGAGATTATGTGGTATCACAACGGGCCTGTACTGGCCTCGTACTAAGTGTACGAGTCGTCTGCCAGCTCAGCCATCAAAATCTAACCTTACCTAACCTTGTTGTACACCTGATATTTTAAAGGTTATACAAGGGTTGCTATTTATATTTCTGGCCTTGCCAACAGTAAGTGTCAACACTTACCATCTAACGTTTCCATTGAAAACTTGAGTTTGTTGAACATGCTCTTCTTCAGAACAATTTGCCATCTGAGCGCGATTTGAGTTCTTTATAATAGCTAGAAAAATTCATCTCGGCCAAAAAATGGAATTAACTAGTGAACATTTTCGTACGATTATTTTTTATAACTTTCTACGCAGATTATCAAGACAAGGATGCATCGATTAACTTTATTCTTTATACAGCGTTAAGGCACCATTCTATATCACTGCAAAAAACTGTTATAACGAATTCAATCATAGCCGACCTTGGATTTAGGACGAATTTCGTGAAGGTCATTCAAAATAAATTGCTGTGCCAGAAAACATTAATGCTGTGTGTGAACTGATAAAGCAAGATCGTCATGTGACAAACCGTAAGATTGAGTCATCTTTGGGAATGACAAGCATCAATTAGAATTTGCATGATCAGCTGGCTGTTAAAAGGATTTGTTTAAGTTAGAGTTCAATTTGACAAACGATTAAAGAAAGACTCGTGTCAATTGGTGCAAGAAAAATGTTGAAAAATATGATCAAGGTGCATCAAAGGCTGTACGTAACATCTACGCAACTGACGAATAGTGGATATATGCATAAGAGCCAGAAACAAAACTGCAATCGACCGTATGTGTCTTCCAAGCTAAGCTACCTCCTGCAAAATTTGATCGCAGAAGAAGCACATCGAAGTAAATGGTTGTCTATTTCTTCAGAATTATCGATCATGTGACGACAGTGGAGTTAGAGCAACGTAGGACGGTCAATTCTGAATGGTACACGACCATTTCTTTAAGAGAAGTTCGAAAAAAGTCAAAGAAGAGGCGAATTATTTTGCATCATGACAATGCGAGCTCTTACACATTTGTACCAACAAAAACTTTTTTGACCACCTATAAAATCGAATTGATGGGTCAACCGCCATAAACCCTGATTTGACACCCAATCACTGTTTTTTTATTGTCGGAAATGAAAAAAGAAAAAACGTGGTCACTTATTTTCGACACCCGAAAAAGCAGTTGATGCATTCAAAACGTTTCTTTTTGAGTTACTTCAATCGGGTGAAGAAGTGCTTCCAAAATTGGTTCAAACATATGCCAAAATGTATTCATCTTCATAGAGAATACAATGGAAAAACTTAAAGAGTGTAAATGCCATGTAAAGCTGAAAAAATGCTCACTCAGGCCGTTCGGAGTCGGTAGGTTCAGTTCTCGATCATTTGCTGATAATGCAGATTTCCCCGATTGCAAAATGAAATAAATACCAAGGGCGGAGCTTTCTACCACTATCTTAATCTATGATAAGCGTTCAACTAGGAATATTTCCTAACATGATGAAATTTGCTGAGGTAATACCTTGATATAAGAAAGATGTCCGTTCTAATATCAACAACTATAGACCAATATCACTTCTACCTATCTTCTCTAAGGTGTTTGAAAAGGCAATGAAAATCAGAATTGTCAATTTTATGGAAAAAAAAAAACTCTTTATTAATTCGCAATTTGAATTTAGATCTGGGCTATATACTGAAGACGCTTTACCGAATTTCTGTTCAAGTGTATATTCGGGTCTTAACAGTAAACAAAATACTGCAGCTTTATTCGTGGACATTACCAAGGCATTTGATTCTGTTGAACACAAGATTTTGCTATATAAATTGCATAACTTTGGCTTAAGGGGATGTATGTATATATAACTGGTTTAGTTCATACTCAAATAATAGGCAGCATAAAATAAAGATTAATGGTCATTTAACCCTTTGCGGCATAGTGGGATTGTGGGTTCCCACCTCATTCCAATTAGTTTTTCATATTTTTCGGGAACCTTCAAGTCTTTTCCATTCAGTTTTTTATGTCTTAAGATTATCAGGATGGTGGAGAGAGTACAAAGGTTGTCAATTATGAGAAGTTGTTAATAAATTATTGTTAATTAATACACAAATTACAAAAAATATCAACTTCTGGCGAAAAAAAATCATTATTGGCTGTAAGACTCGCTGTCTTTTCCTAAATCTTTTCTTCGGGGGGTTTCCGAGGCCGCTGATAAAAAAAAAAGGAAAATCAGACTAAAAAATAAAAAAAAAAAAACAAAAGAAAAAACAAAAAAAACAAAAAAAAACAAAAAAAACAAAAAAAAAACAAAACAAAACAAACAAATGGAGACTGTAACCGCCACGTCCTCGTTCGTGTCTCCGGGTTCGGCTGAGAGCGGATTGAGACGAAACTTATATCTTGATTACTTACGAAACTGAGTTTTTCAAAGAAATTCAAGTGCAAACGTATTTTTAATCACTGATTACGATTAAACACTGATACGATACTTGGCACCCTCTGCGAAGTCAACAAATCTGACCTCAGATTCGTGATCAGTGACTCCGAAAACAATAAGATCAGCTACGATTTTCCGAATTTATCCCGGAGAAAAATGTATGCCACAAAGGGTTAAGCCCTGCTAAGCTCATTTCATTAGGAGTTCCTCAGGGTTCGGTGCTTGGTCCAATTCTTTTTTTGGTCTTCATCAATTCTCTCTGCTCTACAAACTTTAAACGTAAAACAAATGCGTTTGCTGATGATATGGCCTGTACTTTCACAAGTAAATCTCCGTTAGATCTCGTTGCGTATATTAATCACGATCTCGAAATTTTGCGCCATTGGTTTAAAGTCCATAGGTTAGTTATTAGTGACAAAACGAGAATTATGTTCTTTAATGTGGAAGACAAAGACTTAAACCTTGGAGAACTATACTTTAATAGTAGTAATTGCGCAAAATTTCGCTTTTGTACAGATGTTTGTTCAACATCTACGTGTGCCCAAACTTATTTTGAAGAAGGTTCTTGCTTCTCTAAGTGTTTTCGTATTGAATGTGTCCAATCGTTCAAGTATCTAGGCCTGCTTCTTGATTGTAAAATGAGTTGGTCAGAGCATACATTTGCTCTTAAGAAATATCTTTTGGCTGTCAACAGGCATATTTTCCTATTAAAAAAGTATTCCAGCGCTAGCCTACTTAAGTGCATACACCATGGCATTTTCCAATCAAAGTTACAACGATCAACGCCTGAGGCAGGCCTGGAGGTCATATTGAACCTCCTCCCCCTGGACGATTTCATGAAAACCACTGCAACCAAAGCGGCGTTTCGACTTAAGGAAGCTAAGCTTTGGAGGCACTGGACGCATGGACACGCCTCTATACTCACAAAGTATAGTCCTGAGGATCTCACCACCACCTCCGATTACATCACCCCGGAAATAGATTTTCGGCAGAACATGTCATGCTCCTTTCCAAAAAAAGAAGAATGGGATTCGAACCAACCTTTTAGTGAACACGATATCCAGATCTTCACTGATGAATCCAAAATGGAGAATGGCACGGGAGCCGGAGTCTACTGTAATACACTACAAATATCCCTGTCATTCAGACTTTCAGATTACTGTAGTGTCTTTCAAGCAGAAATTTTTGCAATCGAGAAAGCAGCTACGACAATCAAGGAACATCAATCCATCAAGGATTACAATATTTGTGGACAGCCAGGCTGTGATAAAAGCACTCCGCAGCGAAACAACTAAATAAATCGAAATCTGTACTGAGCTGCTGCCAAGCTCTCATCAGAATCAGTCCTCCCCACAAGATCAATATCTGCTGGGTTCCCGGTCATCGTGACATAGAGGGAAACGAAATAGCAGACAGACTGGCTAGGGAAGGCTCTGAACTGGAAAGAAGTTCTGTGATTGGGTCGATCAAGGCTCCAATCGGAGAATTCAAGAAGAAAATAAATGATAAAGCCAGAAATAACACAAACAACTCTTGGTCAAATAGAGACGACTGTGTAAACTCTGCGAAAAAGGGACCGAATTCCTATTTTCAATGAGTAAAAATGAAACTCGCATCTTAATAGGGGTCCTCACGGGGCATTATTGTATAGGCACAATGGCCTCGCGACTAGGAATCCCGCACCCAGACTTCTGCAGAAGCTGTGGGGATGTCGAGGGAACAGAAACCATCAAGCATCTACTTTGCAAGTTTCCCAATCGCCAACAACGCCGACTTCGCCACATGGGAAGCAGAGTGTACGGAGAACTGCAAGAGCTCGTGGACGTACCACTGATGGATCTTTTCAGATCTATACGGAGTACCAGTTGGTTCAACCAACTTTGCTCCAGTGCCTAAGAATCTATTTGGTTTTGCCACAGTAGGTCCACAGACATAGGGAACCACAATGGACCAATAGGCCCCCGTGTAGGCAACGTCGGGTTGCCCTTCCCTCCTAACCTTCCAATCAAAGTTGTAGTACGGTTTGTCTTCTTGGGGTGGAACGCATAATTACAAAATAATTCTACTATCAGAATCATGTTTCAGTACCACAACACTACTCTCAACTTTTCCTGAAATTTTACACATCTGTTGCATCTAGACTTTTCAACGCCTTGCCTCTTCATTTAAGAATAATCCGAAATGAACCAGCATTTTTCAAAAACTTAAAATTATGGCTTTTAAATCTTTCTCATAATGAGATCGATGTCCTTATAAATGATGTTACTTAAATTGTTAAGGTTTTTGTTTGTACTTCATTTATATTTGTTTCATGGCTTCTCAGTCATGGTAGGGATCTTTTTTGCTCTTTATTAGTTTCTTTATTAGTTTCTTTGTAATTTATTTATTAATTTTTTACTTTTTACGACCCCACACTAATTCATTAATGTATTTTTTTTCTTTTTAAAAACTCAACTGCTTTCGCCTCTAGCTCCATGTGAGCTATAGATTGCAGTTATTTTTTCATTTAATAATATCTGTCAACCGATGTGAATAATGTACTTACTATAAAATATTGTAGGTACTAACTGTATTAAATGAAAAAATGAATAAATACTACTACTACTACTACTACATGATAATGTTGAATTCACTTTTGAAGAGAGTAAACTATCTATATTCCGCTCTGAAAGACTTTAACAATCTTTAGCTTTCTACAAACCTTAAAATTCGATTAAAATTTAAAATTTCACAAAATATCCTAAGAGAAAATATAATCAATGGCAACACGCGTTCTTTTCATCTTCTGGAAATAATAGATGGAGCTGTGATACGAACGTCAAGAACAAGGGAAGTTACTTTCGTGCCCAACAAAGAAAGGTAAATTGAAGTCAAAGCCCTCAGATTTCAAACAGCATCAACATCGATTTTTGCAGCAGCATCCTCCATAGAATTGGATGCCATTGCAGAGTTCAGTGCTTCGCATCCAGATGTTCCAGCATCACCATCGAAGCAGAGGGCTTAAGAACAAAAGCTGTGGAACCTGTTTTGCGTTGCGTTGTCGTTATTTGAGTTTTATTTGTTGTTTTCTTTTTCAATATTGTTATTGTTATTGCTTCTACCATCTCATCCGCCACCAGCCAGCCATCCTCGGCCAGGTGATTGTGTTGCTTGGTGGATAACTGCAAATGTTTCCTTATTGCCTTGTGCTGGTTTTTGTAGTTGTTGTTTTATGTGTACCGTGCAAACACACAATAAACGGATGCTGTTGACAGATGAAGTTATTGTGTGTGGAGACGTCGTTGAACCCATTGTTGTTCTTGGTGAAGAGTTGCCAACACCTTAAGTAGAACGTGCTTTTAAGATTCTACTCAAGATTCTACAAAAACAGGAAGATGTGTGCTATTCATACAAATTGGGATATCCTCATTTCCAAGTATCTGAGAAAAAAATGTTAAAAAGATCTGATGAATTTGTTTTTAAATGTTAGTTTCCCTCCTCCTTTGAGTATCTGGCATAAAATAGAAAAAGTATTCGGTATAATTCAGTTTCCAGTTGTGGCATTTTAAAGGACGTTTCTAAATGATGCATCTTTCCTACATTACAAATATACTATTGAAGGGAGAGTTGCAGGTGTAGGAGATCTCTTACACCTGTTAAAAAAATTAAAAGCTCCATCTTGAGCCTTGAGTGTGTCGCTAAATCTTGGGATTAGCTGGGACTATTTACATACAATACGAAAAGGTACTGTACCTATGCATGCAAGGTACAGTAGCAATAATGCTAATAAAAATTTGTTAGCACGGGAATAGTCATCAGCTTAGTTGAACCAATTTGATATCATTAGCATCAGCCTTGGAGTTTTAATCTGTGCCGATATCTCCGGATATTCCACGTTATTAAAGAGTGCAAACTTCTGTGAATTTATGGGACACCAAAAGGATGCCCAAAGGTATGCATCATATTTTTCACAACAAACTTTTACTAACGCTTTAATTGCAAGGATGTTTTTATTTTGGCGGGCTCCATGCGTGGAGCGTTTAATGCCAATTTGATGAACCGGGATGTCCGAATCTCTTTCCGACACAAAACATTTTCACAATTGAAATGAATTTTTCCGATCGTTTGTTAACTTTCTGCAGTAAATAATACCATGTAATAAAGCTTCATGATAACATGCACATTAGACCGTACCTCAAAAAAAAAAAGTTCGCCGTATACCAGCGAATATGACGTATTTTTTCAAGACAATTACGAAAAAAAAAAATGTTTTTTTGACCGAACGTAGGGGTCGCGCATTGACATAAAACTTCATATCTCTGGTGTTTACAGTCGGATTTTAAAGTTTGGTATATCAATGTTTTTGTCTTAAGGAGACCAATATGACCTCTATAGAGGTCATTGACTTCAGGTGTATCGTTCTAGTACTTAGAGAGAAGTATTTTTAAAAAATTTTTGAAAATTTTTTGCCGAACGTAGGGCTCCCTTTTTTCATTTTCATCATATCATCGGTATTAAAAGTCTGATCATATTGAATGACATATCGATGTTTTTGTCTAAAAGAGACCAATTATTTTTCTCCAAAATAAAAAAAAAAAAATATTCCTACAAGTCCTTGGAAGGCCTTAAATTGATTTTGAGAAACTTTAAAGCTCGTAAAAGAATAAAAAATCTGTAACGCTAATGCTAAAAGAATTATACACACTATTTTTGTTGTGATTTATTAAATATACAATGTACAGTAGACTCTCACAAATTAGAACCACTTTGTTCCATGGGTGGTTCTAATTTCTGAAATGTTCTAATTTCTGGACGTCTTTTTTTCACAGAAATTTAAAGGAAAAGAATGAAACTGGTTAACAAAAATTTCTGTTATCACAAAAGAATTTTTATTTATTAATATTTAATGTTTTTTTAGCATAAAATTCATATAAGTCATATACAAAAAATTATAAACGCCTGATCAAAATAAACGAGACGATTGCAACTTCCCGAACGTTTGCAATTGTTACGGCTGTTTTGACATTTAACCCAAAATGAAACGAGTTCCTCCAATCGTCTGAAAAAAAAAGACTACTCTGCACAGTTTTTGACGAGTTGAGACACTAAAAGTTCGGTTGTTACGGAACAGAACGTCTCGTCAAACTGTTTCGTTTAGTTTCGATAAGTTGTTAATTTTGGGTTAGAACATTGAAATACATTTAAGCGAACATTTTCATCTTCACTCGTTACGGAGCAATTCGTCTAATTTGGTTAGGCCTTAACTAAGGCCTTCCAAGGACTTGTAGGAATATTTTTTTTATTATTTTGGAGAAAAAATAATTGGTCTCTTTCAGACAAAAACATTGATATGTCATTCAATATGATCAGACTTTTAATACCGAAGATACGATGAAAAATAAAAAAGGAGCCCTACGTTAGGCAAAAAATTTTCAAACATTTTTTAAAAATACTTCTGCTGGAAATATCGATATACTTTCTGAGCAAAAGATTAATGATATTTTAAGAGCTTTATTTTTTTAATATTAGGATGGTACATTAGGATGGTAGAAACTGAGATCTGGAGGGTTAGTACTAGAACGGTACACTTGAGGTCAATGTCCTCTATAGAGATCATATTGGTCTTCTTACGACAAAAACATTGATATACCAAACTTTAAAATCCGACTGTAAACACCAGAGATATGAAGTTTTATGTCACTGCGCGACCCCTACGTTCGGTAAAAAAAAAAAATTTTTTTTCGTAATTGTCTTGCAAAAATACGTCATATTCGCTGGTATACGGCTCACTTTTGTTTTGCATAGGATGTGGAATACACGTTAGACGTTCGGACTCGGCTGAAAACTTTTAGGTTAAGTTCCCATTAATTTGTGTTCAAACATTCAATAACATGCAAAACACATTTGATTGTAAGAACTTAATTTGCATTTGATTCAACGTGACTTTTTTATATGATATTTTGCACTAAAAATCTGAACAGCTGTTTTCACCTCGTCATTGTCGCTGTCACTTTAATTCGAAATAAGTGTTGAATTTCTTTATATTTTTAATGCACTCGCTGTTACTGTGATTTTTCATTTATTCCTTTTGGCTTTTCACTGTAATGAGAGTCATTAAAATTATTTTTCTATTTTCTATTTAAACGCAACAAAATGCCCGGAAATATTATTTTAAACTCTTATTGTTAGCTGGTCATTTGTTGTTTTTATTGTTGTTGTGTATATATGTAACTTCCGTCAATAATCTGTTTAAATTGTTCGCTATTAACTTTAAATATTAAAATGCAATTGTGAAAATGTCTATTAGCTTTATCGAAACAAAGTCTGTACGCTTGTGCAGGAATACAATACGATGAGCTTATTTTAGTGAAAATATTTCTTTTTTTTTTATACACTGAAAGTAAATGAAGTGTGAAATGTTAACTGTTACAGAATAAGGCGAGTTTTTATAAAAGAGGCCATTGAATATCGTATAAATAAGCATTTTAAATAAATACAAACATTTAGTTTGGAGAATTGTGCCTTCTAAAGTTGAGCCTTAAGTTTACTCCAACATTACTTTATGATGAAGTATAAACTAGGTTTGCTACTTATATTTCTGGCCTAATAATGAAAAAACAATTACACAGTGTGACGAAATCGACAAAAAAAAAAAGCACAACCAAACTTTATAGAAATTCTTAAAGAGGGACATGTTGTGAGTCCATCGCACTTGGTCTGACCTCTCAATGTTGTCACAATTTTTTTTAATTCTTTTTTAAAGTTGAAGGGTTCGATTTTTGTTGCGCCGACGTTCATTGAATTTTTACAACTGTTTGCCTTGTTGGAAATGAAAAACAAATTCCACTTTTTTTCAGTAGAATTTCACGTAGAATAAGGCTGTATAAAAATAAATAAGATAAATTACAAAATGAAGCGTGTAGCGAAGCAAATTCCTTTTATTTTCGAAATTTTCTTAAAAAGATGCTTCAGATTAGACGGTGTGTAGCGTACTTTTTCCATTACGGTCTAATGCACTCGTACACATTCGTTCATATAACAATTCTGTTGAAAATAAAAATATGTTTATTCGTTCCATAGTAACTTTTATATTTTTGAAAGATCTATAATACAAAGTTTTGAATGTATGTTGCTCATCATATTTTCTTTCCAATGAGGTAAAGATGTCCAAAATCGGTTAAAATTTGACAAAATTACAACACTTTGCACGATAGCAACATATTCATGGGAGTCAGTGTTTTATGACGAAAAAAAAAACGTTGAAACTGCCGCCATTTTGCCAATTCTCAACCGATATTGATAATTTTGGATTCAATGAAAAGGTATTTTTACGTGCAATGAATTTGTGAAATAAAGTGTCATTCATGCAGCATTATATCATTTAAATTTATATAAACACTAATTTTATTTATGAAATTAAAGAAAAATTAAGGAATTTGCTTCGCTGCACGCTTCATTTTGTATTTTATCTTATTTATTTTTATACAGCCTTATTCTACGTGAAATTCTACTGAAAAGAAGTGGAATTTGTTTTTCATTTCCAACAAGGCAAATAGTTGTAAAAATTCAATGAACGTCGGCGCAACAAAAATCGAACCCTTCAACTTTAAATAAGAATGAAAAAAAATTGTGACGACATTGAGAGGTCAGACCAAGTGCGATGGACTCACAACATGTCCCTCTTTAAGAATTTCTATAAAGTTTGGTTGTGCTTTTTTAGTCGTCACACTGTGTTATTTAGCATCGAAATGGGGTTTTATTGTTTTTAAAAATATTCTCCATAAATATCAATACCCTTTTGCATGCGTTTGAATCAATTTTGGAGGTATTTCTTTCTTGAAATAACTCAAAAAGAAATGTTTTGAATGTAACAACTAAGTTCATTGATGCATTCTTGTTTGCATAATCCACGTTGAAAGTTATAAAAAATTATCACACGAAAATGTTCACGAGTTAATTTAATTTTTTGGCCGAGATAAATTTTCCAAGTTACTTTAAACAACACAAATCGCCCTCAAATGTCAAAATTTTCTGAAGAAGGAAATGTTCAACAATGTCAAGTTTCCAATGGAAGCGTCAGAAGGTAAGTGTTGCCACTTAATGTTGCCAAGGCCAGAAATGTAAATAGCAATCCTCGTATATGCTGCGATGTGCTCGATGTGTACTATGAAATGAACCATTTGGAAAATTTTTATAATGTGAGGGTTTTAATGAGATTTTATAAAAAAAAAAATGTATGCTGGTGGCATTTTTTTTTCAATCTCAATACTCGGAGAGAAAAAATTAAGCATTCTAAGCTTGAATCAAGCAAATAGGATATCAGTTTACACTCAAGCGTAAATTTCTCAATTCAAGCATTATTTTGCCAGAATTGAGAAAATTTAAAACATATGATATTGAAAAAAAAGACGTTTAATTCAGGAAATATTTGCTTAAAACTCAAAAAGTGAGAAGTATTTGATTGATCTAAGAAAACAATTAACTAAAAACTAGAATGAATTGCTTGATATGAGAAATTTATTTTCCTTGAATTGAGAACAATTTCCTTGATTCAAGTAAAGAATTTACGAAAATTTTTTTCTTAATACTAGAATTTTATACTTGATATTTGAAACTTTATTTTCTTATTAAGAGCAGGATGTGCTTGATTCAAGTAAACAATTTGCTGAAAATGAGAATAGTTTGCTCGATTTGAGAATTATTCCCAATAATTGAGAAGAAGTCCAAATAAACGATTTTCTCAATATTAGAATAATTTGATTTTTCTTTTTCTTATAAAGAGAAGAATTTGCTGGATCCAAGTATTTTTTTAAATATTGTTTAATTGTTTTTTCTTAATTTTAGTTTTTAGTGCTTCATTTGAGCAAATGAGACTTAATTTAAAATTTTCTTATATCATGCAAAATATTTACTAAATATAAGAATATTATTTCTTTCCGTGTAAGTTTTATTTGAGAACGTTAAATTTTTCAACTATCGAATGACTTAGGATTGTGTCCTTAACGCGTGCTTTATCTGAATAACGAGCTTTTAAATTTTGCAATAATATTTATTTTTTGTATTATTGACAAAATGTATGTTTATATTTTAATTTATGACCATTTATTAAATATGAAATAAATAAATTTTATTTATATAATTTACTACACATTTTTTTCTTGCAGTGTATATTTTCTAATTTCCACAACCACTCAATTTTCGCATAGAATTTCACACAAATGATACAAATTTATTTATTTAGCACAATCTAAATGTTCCAATCTTGGTGCACTCGATTGAATAACGTGCAATAAATTGTTTTAGCTACACTCGGGTTCGGTGCACTTCAATTCAGTCGGTAGATATAAAACGCTTAAATAAAGAATGCAGCAACAACAAAGAGAGCAACAATGGGCACAGAAATGATAAAAAGAAAAAATAGAATTCAGACACATGAATGTGGATTTTGCTTTATTGAACGATTTATTAACAACGGATGCGCGGTTAGGGTGGGTCTCTACGTGCTGTAATTCCAGATGAATTTTCCTCCATTCTTTAGAGGAGGCAAAATACTTTTCCGACGAGGCAAAATAAACGGAGAAAATAAAATAATTTGATACTTTTAATTTTAATTTGATTTATTTCCAAAACAATATAGATCATCAAAAGCTATTTCTTTTTTATTTGAGAAGCAACGGAACAGCCGTTTTTTAGTCAAGATTCAAAAGGGAACATATATATATATATTTTTTTTTTGTTTTTTGTATAATTTACAGAAATTTAACAAGATGATGATATGTACCTGAATAAGTTACAAATGTTTTGTTCTTTTATATAAGATAAATTTGGAATAGATTCGAAGTATAGGGTGGACATATATAATGAGCCAACATCCACCGATATCGATTCCCATCGACTGTTTCGCCTTCTCTGAAGAAAAATGGCCCAATGATGGTTTTGTCGCAAAAGTCGGCCCAAACAGTCACTTGTCATCTTGTGTGGATTCTCTATTCCCCTAAAGCGGCAATTTTTCTTGTTAACGGCGCCAGAGAGTATGAAATAGGTCTCGTTGGTCATAAAAAATTTGCTTCAAAAAATCAGGTTCATTGTCAACCATTTAAGCGATTGTTTTACCGTATTCCAAGCGGCGTGGACGGTCTGCCGGCAATGTTCTTTGAGCCAATTGCACTTTATACGAAAACAAATGTAAATTATCCTTCAAAATGTGCCGCAAAATGCTGAGCGCAGTGCCGATACGATATATGTGGGTTCTCGGCAACACTCTCTCTTGCTGCTTCAACCAGTTCATTTTAACCGGCTATGGGCAGAGAGCGCTTTGGGAGCGTTGAGAGAAAGAATTGAGAGCAAAGGCTTATATAGCAACTCAAAACGCAACAACGAATCAAAGACAAAATACAAACGCAGAAACAATTCTTTAAATGTAGTGGTGCCCATAGCCGATTATAACGTTAAGGTTGTTGATGAACGGCATGTGAACGATCTCCACTGTCGCGTGTTCAGAAAAAAGCGGTGGTTGTTGGCCATGACATTTTCGACGATTCGCACGTTGAATTGCTCTTTGAGCACTCTTTTCTGAGCACTTTTCTGAGCTCTTTTTGTGTGAAGCCAGGAAAAGAAGAATAAGAAGTCCAAGTGACCCTGCTACATTACACTTTGGAGAGCCTTAGGAGCTATTGATCACTGCAGTTCGGAGCACAAACGGAGAACAGTATTGAGTGCTATACTTTATTTTAGAGCGCGAATGGTGCAGTAGTGCTCCCTTCCAATGATATGTTATGTTAAAATTACAATGCGGCAATTTACACATCAGTCAAGGTCAGTGATCAGTCAAAATTTGTTGTTTTTTTCCCAGCTAAAAAAAAAAGATGAACTCTCTGCGAGAGCGAAAATGAACTTTTTACAAAAACTTTTACTTGTCTACTGCTTAGTAGCAAATTATTCATAAGAAGGTAGTATATTCAGCATAAAAGTATTTTTATTAAAAGAAAAAACAGAAAAAGCAGTATGAAAGTAGTAATAAATGCTTGCATCGTTCATCAGTCAAAATAACCACGTGTAAGCGGCCTTCAGTCAAGTTTCTCATAGAGAGTAAAAGAAAGAAAAAATGCGATGCTCTTCCGTTAATTTGACTGACATGTAAATTGCCTTAATGAAGATGAGAATATAGACGAAGCACTTCGTACTGCAAAAGGAGCGCTCATAAAGCCCTTAAAAAGCGCTCCAAAGCTCGCTGGGTTTTCACAAACGAAGAAAGATACTTATTAAAACTAATAAGAATAATTAAAGTCCTATTTTAAGTACCTTACCATATATGTACCACATACCAGAATATATCAATATTATATCCTTTTTATGCCCATATCTTAGACATTCTATACCCCAACCATACAGACACCATAACTATTTCTACTCCATATTATATCCATAACTATATACGATCTCTTCAACTTCTACAAATATACAAGTCTGATTAACCAAAGACTCAGGTAGGTAACTTAATTTTATAACATAACTTTATATCGCCCACAGTAATTTGGTCAGTACTTACTGACCACTTTCTTGATAATTTCATTAAAATATTTCTCTTTCCCATCAATAAATTCTTTTTCATTCAAATTGGTACAAGCTCAGTCAGCGAGACAAAAAAAAAGGCCGCTTTCTTGCAAAAAAGACTTTTCCAAGTTGTTTGGACAAATGCACGGAGATACTCATAAAATCAAAGTTTCGAAACTCTTATTCCTAAGCGTTTTTCTTGTAAGTCAAACAAGATTTGAGATTCATATTTTCGGAATTTGAGAGATTTTACCGTTTTGCTTAAGCAGCTTTGTATGGACGGTACGTGTGCTTTTCACCCCATTTGCCTCATTCTCGAAATTGGTCTTTTTTTAAAACTCCAAAATGATGGGAGAATATTTATGAATAAATATAAAGACCAAATTTTTTTTCTCTATTGTTTTTCCAAATATTCTACTTTATGATTAATTGATTTTTGCATGCGCTCGAACCATTTGTCATAACATTTATCCCATTCCGCTTGAGACATCTCTAAAATATAGTTTTGAATGCTATTCGGCTTCTTCTGCCATCGAAAATTGTTGTCCCTGAAGTTCGTTCCCATGTGTTGGAACAAAAACAGTCATTGAGTTCCAAATCAGATCTGTACGCCAGTGTTTTGATGGGACAGCGTAAGTCTTCTATCCTTCTTTTTATTCTTGTCTGTATCTTTTCTTTTGTTCTTATATTTACATTTGTCCTTATCCTCACCCAAATTCTTGTTTTAATCCATATCAAAATTCTAGTCCTAATCCTTGACTAGAGATTTAATCCATGGACGAGATTTAATATGAAATGGCCGACCTAAACATGACTCAAGAGAAATCAATTTAAGGCGGGTTTCCTCGGTATTTACTCAAAATACTTCCAATAGTAACGGCCTTGACTCTTATGTATGAAAAACTGCAATAAAGTAAAAAAAAATAAAGCAAATTAAAATAACTGTATCTTGTACTTATCATGATCTCTTGCTTTGGAATTTTCTTTGAAATTTCACGCAGAAATGCATCTATTGCATCTTATTAACATTCTTTGGATTATATGGATCACCAAGCTAATGTGGCAACAAATATTTGAATATTTAAATATTCACCCCAAAAATAGGCAAATGCCTCATTTTAATTGTGATGCTGCTATTGTTTTATCTGCAATAATTTATCTATTTTAACCTAAATGGAATTGATTAAAAGTAACAAAATTAAGTCATAGAGAGAGCAACATAAACACAGCAGTATCATTTCTTCAAACTATTGAACAACGACAATAAGAATAACAACAACAAGATTAACAACAATAACATAGCAATAGCAACAACACAAACTCCATGTGAATGCGTATCGTTACAGCATCGAAAATTGACACAGAGAGAGATGATATTGAAAAAAGTATCTTATGAATACATGAATGTGAATAGATTAAGTCATTTTCAGATATTGGCTTAGACAGTCAATTATGTGATTTTGTTGTTGGCGATTTTGTTGCAGCAATAGCTATACACTCCGAAGATGGCCAGCTTTGCGCTATTAACTTTGACCCATAAATCTCTTTATTGCAGAATAAAAGAAATGACCAACAATGGCCATTGGAGCTCAGCCGGTATCAAAACAGATGAAGAAAAACTGATTTCAATAAATTCAAATTTGTTTTTTTCTTTTGTTTGTTGTGAAATGTCTGTTGCATACTAAAAGTTTTTTTTTAATTATTTTTTTTTGTGTCATTGTTGCATTGTTGTTATTGATTTCAACGATTCGAATGTCGGGTATCACACTGGGGAGGCAATTTCAATCTAGTCACTGGTTGGTGATTAACCTCTTTTGCTTCGTTTTTAGATTTGAAATTAATGAGATAATTTAACAAAAACTTTGCTAAAAAAGAACTTTGACATTGAACTTGAACTTGTAGATACATTAGCATTTCAACATCACTGACGCCAATAAACCGGTTAAGATTTCAGAAAAATTGGAATCAATGCATATGGATCAATCTAGCTCTATCGCTTACACAGTCCTATAAAAAAATGGTTCATGATTCTTTTCGGGCAGCTAAGGAATATTTTCGTGTAGTGTAAATTTTCTGCGTACAATTCGAATTCTAGACCAGAATAATTTTTCTCACGGAAATTCACTGAAAATACTCTCACTCATTCTCTTATTTTTTACTGATTGTAGAGATATATCGAGATATATTTATTTTATAAAAATAGTTTCATATTTTGAATGCACATGAATGCAATGACAATGAAAAATTGAAATTTATGAAAACGCAATTTTGGACCATTTTTGAAAATGAGATTTGACAAAGAATCGGGTAAATGTGGTGAATTTTTTTTACAGATATTGCAAGTCAATTAAACTTTCTTACACTGAAAAAAAATATTAGCTTATGTGTTAAAAAAATATGTTCATAATTTGCCTTTTTTTTTATATGCTTTTCAAAAGTTTTAAACACATTTGCTCTTATTTTGACGAAATTTGTTGCAAACTATTTTTTAAACACAAAATTCGTCAAATTAATAGCAAATGTCATCAATGTCATCAGTTATTACCATTAAAAGATGGTATTATTATATAAAAAGGCATCAATCTGTTCGGCTATAACGAAAAAAAGCTTGGAATTGATCATATCAACTTAAAATGACCATAACATTGCAAAGAATTTATTAAAACTAATTGTTGAAGCTTGAGGTCAAGTAAGGTAATGAAGAAAACAACTAACAACAACAACAATTCTATATAGAGTAATCCTCAGCAGATTAGACAGCTGTTCCCTTAGCCGCTACACCAACTCATAACTCAGGGAACATTATTGATGACCATTTTCAAGGACCCTATGTCCGTTCGTCTTCTTATGGATTGCACTCATAGCACCTCTGTTGCTATCTTCGTCCGCGTATTGAGCAAATTACCAATTTGCTTATACAGTAACAATTTGTTCAAAAAGTAACTCTGAACTATAAGCGTTATGTTTATACAACGAAGGGAAAAAAAACGAAGTTTTTAGTTGGGAAAAACAAATTTTCCAATTGCTGCAATTTAAAAATCACTGGCGTGTATGACAAACGAAATTAATTTGCTGCAACTAAATGACGCTTTCAAATGACGATTCAAGCACGACAAACGTTCGTTTGCGAAAAACTAGCGATAAACTTTTTTTTCATACAAAATCTGAGTGGTCTAAGTTCAAGACAAATTGCGGCAATAGTAGAGAAATCCTAAAAATTTGAGTTTATTGCTCTTATGCCTTCAAATTAAACAAAGCGTCCGCGTAAAATAATATCACAGGGTGATAATAACAATGATATTTTTTCAAAACCGCACCTTTTCAAGTCCTCTATCCTCCTATACGAGAAGATATTTCAGTGGAAATTTCTTCACGAACAATGGCTCGCCGTCTTGATTACAAGAATTTCTTATATAGATTGTCCCGAAAAGTTGTAATCCTCACAAAAAGACACCATAACAATAGGCTTCAGTTTGCAAAAACGCATAGTAATTGGACTGGCGCGCAAAGTTGGAAAAAGTCGCTGCAAGTCCTATGGTCTGATGAATCCAAAATTAATTTGGTAAGAAATGAAGGAAAGATCTGAGTCCCACGATAAAAAAAAAAAAAATGCAGGAATGAACCTTATACCTTAGTATAATTTACAAGATGTCTTCGGCAATTCGGTGCCTCCCAAGTTCTTCGTCAAAATATCTAAATTTTACATGCTTAACTAACCGATATTCATTTGGATAAATTAACTAAGTATTTTGTAATTGTAAATTATGGCTTCGACAGTTTATATTATCGTGCTTGGTTAATCTGACGAAAATAGTGTTCAAGTCCATTACCATTTTGATAAAGTGTCAAAGTTTTCGATGGGTTACCTATACTATTGATTAATATGTTGTATACTTGGCTTGGGTAAATCAAACATTTTTTTTTTGGCAGGGTTTCAAAGTATGTGCTTTCAAAGCAATGTATAAAACAATATATTACTTTGGTGAATAAGTATAAGTTTTTAATTTCCATACAACTTGGTGCCACCCAAGCTGGCTTAGATGATTTTACTATTGTTTTTTTCTCGGTGTACACCACAAATTCATTCAAGGTTGGATGGGAAAATATCATGGTATAGGAATGTTTTTTTTTTGTAGAAAGGAGTCGTGCCTATTTATTGGATTAGAGATAGCATGGACATCTTGATGTCAGAATTTTAAAAGATATTACGAGGGTGTGACTTCTAAGTCTTGAGATAGACAATTAGAAGCAATATTTACAATCGGAAATGGGTTTATCATTTTTCAAAATAATCCCCAAGAATATCGAACCACTTTTTCCACTCTAATTGAGGTAACTCCAAAACATATCATTTGAATGAATCAACTTCTTCAGGTGTAGAAAAACGTTGACCTCGCAAATTATTTTTGATTTGCGGGAATAAGAAGAAATCATTGGGTCCGAGTCCAATGGGATGATCTATCAATTCGATGTTTTGAATGCTCAAAAACGTTTTTGTTTAAGCTAATATGTGAGAGCTTGCATTGTCGTGGTGGAGAATGATTCGTCTTCTGCGATTGGTTTGCCTGATTATTCCGAACACTTCTGACAATCAAATGGTGGTGAATACCATTAGGAATTGACCGTTCTACGTTGCTCTATTGAAATGATGGTGACATGTCCAGTTATTCCAAAAAAACAGGCGACCATTTGCTTCGAAGTGCTTCGTTGCGAACAACTTTTCGTCGTTGCGCATACAAAAAAGGCTATGTGAAAAATTTCGATTTTTTTTTTATTTTACCATTTAATAGCCATATGTATGCCCCATCTATTCACTAAATGGTTTCTTGATATTCTTATTGGTTCAGAAGTAAACAAATGTGAAAGTTAGCCAGCTATGTGAAAATAGTATTGAAATTGTTAAAAAACAAAAATGTTTTTTTCGTCTCCTGAAAAATTGTTCAAAAACACATAACCTTTTTTGTATGCGCAACGACGTTTTGTTGCATTTGGCTCGTCTTGACTTGATGACAATGTTCATTCACATCAGTGTTGCCATATCTGAAGATTTAAAAGTCAACCTACGTATGATGCCTTACGCCTGGGATTTGCCTTTGATTTGATTGACAGTTAGGATCAATCAAACAGTTAGATCTTGAAAAAAGTAAAAAAAGCTTGGTGACCTTGGTAGTCGAGTAGTAGCGTGCTTTACTGCCACCCTAGAGGTTCCGGGTTCGAATCCCAGTCAGGCCATGGTCCTTTTTTTAACCTTTCATTTTTTTCCTTATTTCTAGTCAAATAAAATTTAAAATTAATCAATACCTATGACTCAAAAGTTCTAGTTGGTGGTAGAGATAGTTTGTGGAGAGGGTCGCTTAGTACGCTTAGTATTGAATTGATAGAGGTAAAGTGTTGACTCTTGCCTCAGATTTTAATTCACATGCTTCTGCGTCTTACCGCTCGATTAGAACATCCTACACATGTTTCACTTGATTGCCCCTTCCTTCTTCCCAGTATCTAGTATCACCTAATTGCGAATCAGGACAGACTTGACTAAATAGGTGTAAAACCTGAAATCCTTGGTTCAAAAGGTTAAAATTAAGGTTTTGCAACGAAAAATGATATTAGTTTGTATTTTTTTTTTTTTTTTTTTGATGTGTTGAATTTATTATTTTTGAGTTTTAGTTCTTTAATTCTATTTTTTGTCAATTGATTTTTAAGACTCTTTAAGATCTTTTGAAAGCGCTATTTTGGACAAAGTAAGTTTTTTTTATTGTTTCGAAGTGTTTTGTTGATAATTGGAATATAATCTGCTTTTAGAAAAATGTTATGGATTTTTTTAAGAAATATAATTGGAAATATGGTTGACTCTAATGGAATGTTCAAGACAGTATTTTTTCAGTCCCAATTCATTCTTGCCTTGAACCTTAATTGCGGATGTTATTCTTAAAGTTTACAAAACAATAGAACTTCCGGTCAACAACTATGTATAACCAACTGTTCAGAATTTTACCTCTTCCTCTATAATTTCTGTATATACTCATGTTGCTTATTAATTCAAACAAGCAAGAAATAACAATTTTTTCACCTACTCGTAGTCTGGTGAAAGAGTAGCATTCTCTCTATATGATTGAATACAATAAAAATTTTAGTAATAATTTCCATAATTATGTAAATATTTAGAACTCGATTAACTGTTTGGAATACTCGAACGTGACCTTTAATTAAGGTTAGGTGCGCCAAAAGTGTACCGTATGAGTAGGACTGGAAATTAAACAGCAGTAATAACAATTGTTGGTATTCGCAACGCAATGAATACACTTTGTTTTTATTGAATTTTTTATTAATTTAAATCACCGAGAATATGAATTAAAGAAAACAATAAGAAAAAAAAAAATTTAATGAATTATTTATAAACCGAAATGGGAATCAAAACAAAACACAAAAACATAAACAACATTTCAACACAAAAAATTGCACCAGGTCGACAGCTGAAAACTACATATCTTACAAATACCTGTACTTGTTAGTATATAGTAATGTGTGTTAATGTCGGCATCAGTGACTGCTGATGAATGACATGTTTAAACAGTTGTTTTCAAGTTGAAAAAGACAAAAAAAAAAAAACTCGGAAACAATAAAAGTTATTTTCGAGGGTGTACAACATGTGTTGATAAAAATTTAAAGGTTTTTCGGTTATGCTGCCGGGGCTTACTACAAATACAACTTCAACTTTTTTAAGGTTGACAACTTTATAGTGGTTAACATCGGAGATATTTGTTTAGTAGTCATAATACGTAATCAACAATTGTATCGTATTGCGACTTTTTAAGACCTTTTTGGTATACTTGGTGGGGTTAAATGGGAAATAATTGTTGGTTATCTCTTATATAATTTACTATTATCATTATACATATCTTAAAGTAATTAACTTATGTTTGAAATTCGCAACGCTATTCGTGACGCCCCAAATTAATGTTTTAAAGCACGCCTTCTAATATAAAACGATCTATAAAAAAAGCAAAATAATTGTCCAAATCCTTCCCATTATCCTTGTCGTAATCTTTGTCGTAGGCTTTTCAGAACCTTTATCTGAAATTTTGTCCTAATCATTCTATCTATTCCATTCTATTATTATCATTCTATTGTCCATTTAATTTCATTTTAATTTTTTTATTTAATTTTCTGCATTTTGTATTTTAATGGGTGCATTTAGGTCACTGAAAGGCCTCAAGACACCAGTAATTTTTTTTAAAATTTTTATTGTGTGACCGAAAACCTCAGCTTTTCTTTCGTTTCATAAAATTTTCCGCAGCGCCAATACACGCCGAGTTATAATTCCATGCAACGTTTTTGCATTGCTGTTATATTTTCATTGCATTAAACGGTGGCATATGTACGTGGTGTCTAGGTACCAAAAATTTCTGTTTTATTTTCGTTATGAAGCCACAGAATCGACCTTTGCTAACGAAAAATAAAATTTGCCGAATCACCTCTACAGGCCGAGTAATAATTCAATGCAATAATATTGCATTTGTGTTGCATAAGCTACCTTTGCGACCTGAAAAATGCATCATTTATTTTTTTATTTTTGTTGTAAGGCCAACAGTGGCGCATATACTCACCGAGTAATAATTCCATGCAATACTGTTGCATGATAGATCCATTTTCGATAGATCATTTTTCGACGGCCCTATCCGTGGTCGCATGACGTCATGAATTTTTCGTTAATTTTTGTGATAAGGGTTAAGAATTGGCATTTAGTTGTTTAGTTGCGTGTAGTATTTTTTACAACTATAGATAGCGCGTCATAATTCCATGTAACAAATTTGAAGTTTCGTTGCTTAGAGAACTCGCTTCATGTCCCTATGATGTTTTCATATTTTTGCATTTAGTCAAAGAATTTACTTTTACTATCGTGTCAAATCATTTTATCATTTTAGAAAAATGCCCTTTCCAATTTTCTTGGAAACCCAAGCAGTAAAACGTAACGATGTCACGTCAAAAAAGAATGCAAACCCCCTAAAAATCACTCCCAAAATATGTACCGAAAAAATTTCAAAATTAATAAAATTACTTAGGGTTATGTTTATGATGATAGTAATATGAGAAGGGCAATTTAAACAAAATTAGAAACTGTAAACTTCTAATGGCTGGTTTTTTCAAAATTGGCATAATTGGGGCTCGCTCTTTGAGGCGATGGCGACTTTAATGTTCACTTTGATATTAGTAATTGTAGCGTATGGTAGCGTAATTGTAGCGTATGGCTAGCGTTAACATACAAAGGATGAAGTCTATCGATGCTAAACTGTAAGATTTTTGTGGCCAATTGATGTCAACAAAACGCGAAATTACGCGAACGAAGGGAACTTCGTGAAAAAATGGTTTAATATGTCTCTGCTGTGCACTTCATTGACTGTAACGGCTCTTCCGTCGTCATTTTCGAAAAAGTACGGTCCTATGACGCCTGCAACCCAAAATCCACAACAAACAGTCATTCATTGTGAGTGCATTGGCATCTCCTGCATCTCTCGCGGTTTTTCGGATCCCCAAATTCGGCAATTTTGCTTAATAACGAAGACGCCAATGTGAAAATGAACTTCGTAAGAAAATGCATCGTCAACATTTATTTTTTCCAAGACCTCACATATACAGTACAGCACTGGTGGTGGTGGTAGAATTCCGGCTTCAGTCAATTGGACCTTGTACACATGCAGAGCCAAACCTTTGTTAGCTGCCAATTCGTTGGAACACACACAGATAACACAGAACCTTTTTCTCTGTTATGGTTAATATAATGAGTAAAGGTAATGGTTATGGTTATGGTTATGGTTATGGTTATGGTTATGGTTATGGTTATGATTATGGTTATGGTTATGGTTATGGTTATGGTTATGGTTATGGTTATGGTTATGGTTATGGTTATGGTTATGGTTATGGTTATGGTTATGGCTATGGTTATGGTTATTGCTATGGTTATGGCTATGGTTATGGCTATGGTTATCGTCAAGTTATTGTTTTGATAACTGTTATCCCTGTTATGAATTATTTGCGGATTTTTCCAAGAATTTGTCATTCCATATAAGAGTAGATATGCTGCTTTACTTAAAAAGTATTTATAACCAATGGATTTTGTATTTCGGTGTTTTCTGCTTATATACACGGTGTTATTTGCTATAAGACACATAACTGAGTCTTAAGTTTTGGCCAATAAAGAGCTAACCCACATAGGAAACGTTTTTAGACGTCTCTCTAGACCTCAGTTTTTACATATCATGCCTTTATTATATTTTGATTTAAAGAAGGTTCTTAAATAATAATCCTTGCATATTTAAAAACATGAAATCATTCTAAATCACGATTTTAATGGTAAAGGCTTCTGCGACTTCAAATTTCAAGACTTTCTTTAGAATTCTTGACTTAAACAGAAACACATATATTTGCTCATAGAACTTTAATTTTCTGTACACGCACAAATTTGTAATCAGTGGTGGTATACCACCGAAAGGTTTTTAAAGTTCTGAGTATGCAGATACCATTGTATTCAGGACTTCGAAAAATGAAAATTAAAAATAATGAAAAAGTTAAATGGTGTGGCTTACAGACTTAGTAACTTTAAAAAAATAGTTTTCTTAAATATTAAGAAATCTTAACCAATTTAATTATAGTTTATTGTGTAATAAGTGTTGACCATTACTAAATATGCACACTTAAGAACAGAAGAACCCTCTTCATGGAAAAAATATGTACAATTCAAAATGTTCAAAATTGCGATTTATAAGAATTGTCAAACTTTCAAATGCGTTTATCTCTACACTTTTATGTTTGCAAAAGTTTTATGTAGGTTACTATATTTTACTACTCCGAACTCTTCAATTTCTTTTTAAATTAAGTCCAAGCCGAACATTTTTTTATATGAAGAAATCTGCACCATATCCGTTTTGAATTTTGATCGTGGGCATGCTATAAACACATTTGGCATCTGTTATTAACGTGAATTCAGGTAAAATCAAATATTTTTGGTTCTTGGGCGGAGTCTAGTATCCAACATTGTGTAAATTCATTAGTAGATTTTAAAATTAAAAACTTTCTTAACATATATGTACCAAAATTAATTTTAATCACAATACCAGTTGAATTAAGTGCCACCTATGTTCTACACTGATCCTTTGTGTGATTTTTGAGTAAAATGATCCACCAAGTAAATAAATGATATTTTGGTGGAATTTTTCCTTCGAAAAATATTAACAAATTTTCATAATTCAAATTTCAATTATTTTCAACGAAAATAAGACGAAATTAAAAACTCAACCCAATAAAACCCAACTAAAATAACATTTATGTTAACATAGATAATGATTGCGGAATATGTTAAAAGAACTCCCGGAAAAAAGAAATCATAGTTTCAAATAATTCTACTCGAAGGCCTGACTTCAATGCTCCAAAGTGTCTTTCTAATGAAAAGAAGCTGATATCTGGACTGGAAAAACAAAATTCCTCTATTATTATAGAGTCTTAAAATTCTATACAGGGAATGCATTTTAACTTATGCCTCATGAATATTCATATCATTTTTTACTGGCATAATCTTTTTTAGATCTATCTAAACGAAAGATTCGTTAAAATACATTGACCCAATTTTGGCATTCACCCTAATATTGCGATTAAAGTGTCAAATTAAAATTGTGATCCATCATGAAGATTGTGTCGGCGTCAATAATTGGCAACAGTTAAAACACGAATACCTTTTCCCCTTAATCGTTTGAAATAAATACACTCATTCATTTTTGCCCATATTTGACAGGTCGTTGACACTTATACGAATACGTTAAAATAAGCTAACGACTTTTTAATTATTTGTTTATATTGTTGTTGTTATTTCATGCAGTTTTTCTCTTTCTAGTCACACTGATGACTTGACAAAACCGCTATATCTTCCTTAAAATTCATTAATATTAAATATAATGAATGTGTTACATGATATTTTAATAATTTTTTTTTCTTTGCTTGCAGGTATATTGCATCAGATTTCAACTTCATCTTCATCACAAGATTATAAAGACAACTTTTTACTATCTTAGGTAATCTGAGGTAAGCTGATGGTGGTGTTGACAGTTTCTTTTAATGAACACTCTAAATTAAGCTACAAACAAGCTAAAAGCTGAGCTGTTATTTAATATCTTAAGAATTGTGACCTCGACTTTTGAGTTTTTTTTTTTAATGTTTCCTTTTTTTTGTCTTTAATTAGTAACATGATGATATCAGTTACTGCTTCTTTTAAAACTTTGACTTTAACAAGCATATGTAAAAAAAAACAAGACCTGAATCATAAAGAAACAAAGTGATCTTCAGAAGTCAAATTTTGCATCACATTTTTTATGTTAAGCTTCTTTTAGACTTTATGACATAAAACAAAAGTCAGTCATACTTGTATGAATTTGTAAAAACACCAACTTGAATTAAACCCACAACGCAAGAGTATTATTTTGACGTGACAACGTTACTTTTACCGCGCATTTTTCGAAAATGCATCGCCATTGCATGGAATTGTTACTCAATGAGTATAGGTGTTATGAAAAAAGTAATGACGTGGCAGTAAAGCTTAATTCTTTGACTTTATGACAAAAATATAATATAGAGACGCGGAGAGAGCTGTCTAAGTAACAAAATTTCAAATTTGTTACATGGAATTATAACGCGTTATCTATAAGTGTTATTGTAAAAAATATTACAATCAAGAAAAGGCTAGTTTTTAGCCCTCATAACAAAACCAGACAAAAAATGCATGACGTCATGCAGCTACGGATAGAGCCACTACAATATTGAAAATGGATCAATCATGCAACAGCTTTGCATGGAATTATTATTCGGTGAGTATATATGGCACGGTAAATGTTATGAAACAAAAATAAAGGTTTTATAATTGGCATTATGAAAAAATAAGAAAATAAGTTATGACGTCGTCAAGTCGCGTAAGTGGCAGCTTACGAAACCCAAATGCAATATTGTTGCATAGAATAATTGTTCGCCCTGTAGTGGTAGTCCGGTAAACTTTATTTTAAATCAACAAAGGTTGGCTCTGTGACTTCATAACGAAAATAAAACAAAAATGTTTGGCACCATGATCCACCTAGGCAACCGCTTAATGTACTGAAAACGTAACAGTAATCAAAAAACGTTGCATGAAATTATAACTCGGTGAGTATTGGCGCTACGATAAATTTTTTGAAACGACAGTATAGCTGAGGTTTTCGGCTACATAATAAAAACAGAAAAAAAATTAATGGCGCCATGAAGCTTTTCAGTGAACCTCTTAAAGTGATCTTAATGCACCCTTGACCTAAATGCACCCTTAACAATAGCAAAAGAAAAAATAAAAATTAAAATAAGAGAAAAATTAAATTATAATAAAAATAAGGACGAAGACAAGGATTTGGATACGGACTAAGACAAGGATTAGAAAAAGGAATGGGGCAAAGATTAAGAGCAGTAGGAAAAATACTTGGACAAAGATTAGATCATGGAATTGAATAAGGATCAGGACAAGGACATTCTTGCTCATATCTTTGCATTTGTTCCCAAACTTAAGCTCATCCTTATCCTTATTCTTATTTTTATCCTAAAAATTGGCTTCTTTTTTGTTCAAACTCTTGATTTAACTCATGCCTAAATCCTAACTAACCTTATTCTAGTTCGAATCCCTTTTCTATTCCTTGTCCCACTTCTTTTCCCAGTTTTTATCCTGTCCTGTCCTCAATGTTTTCAAATCCTTGTTTTATTCCTCATTTCGGGCCCCATTTCGTGCTTTAACCTTTTCCATCCAATCTTGTCCTAAATATTGTCGTATGTGTGTCTAAATCTTTGTCCTCATCGTTGACCCAATCCTTGTTGTAGTCCTTTTGCCAATCCTTGTCTGAATTCTTGTCCTAATCCTTGTCTAATTCCTTGCTCCAATATTTGGCCAAGTCTTTGTCCTAGTCCCTATCTTATTGCTGCTCCTAATCTTTGTCCAAATCCTTGCCCTCATCCTTTTTCTATTCCTTGCCCCAATCCTTTTCCAAATCCTTGTCTTATTTTAATTTAAATTTAATTCTTTTTATTTTTATTTATATTTATGCTTTTGCTATTGCTATTGCATCTGGTGCATTTAGGTTACTTGAAGAGATTTCCTGAGAGGATTTTTTGAGAGGCCATTAATTATTTTTATTTATTCTTTTTAGGATGCGACCTTATTATTCCTTGCCCCAATCCTTATCCACATCCTTGTCATAATACTTGTCTTTATTTGTCTTTTAATTCTTTTTTATTGTTATTTTTATTTGTACTTCTGCTATTGCTATTGCATCTGGTGCATTTAGGTTACTTTAAAGGATGTCCTGAGAGGACTCAAGACTCCATTAATTATTTGTTTTTTTGATTTTTATGATATAACCTTATTATTAAGGTTATATTTTTGTGAACAACCTTCGCTATAACTTAGCTATAAAATTGACCGTAAGGCCAATAGTAACGGAGTTATAATTCCATGCAACGTTTTTTCATTGTTGTTTTTTTTTACTGCTTTAAGCGGTTATCTCCGAGATGTGGCATAAAATTTTTCGTTATGAGGTCAAAAAAGCATTTTTTGATATCATAAAATAAAATTTTTCGTTTACTTCATGCAACAATATTGCATTTTTGTCGTCTAATCTGCTACCCCCGCGACTTGACGAAGTTATAATTTATTTTTTTTATTTTTGTCGTAAGCCCAAGTATAAATCCGTTATTTCTGTTTCATAACATTTGCCATGATAAAATACTCACCAAGTTATAATTCCATGCAACGCTGTTGCATTTACATTTTCGATCTTAGAGCGGCTCTCTTTACGGCCTTATGGCGTCATGAATTCCTTGTCTATTTTTGGCATGAGGGCTAAGAACCAGTCTTAGCTGGCGTATAATACTTTTTACCATAGCACCTATGAAAAGCGCGTTAAAATTCCATGTAAAAAATTTGACATGTTGTAACAAAGGTTTCCCTGCACTTACCGATGACGTCTTTAATTTTTATTTTATTTTCATAAAGTCAAAAAATTAACCTTTACTGTCGTGTTATTATTTCAATCATTTCACTTATACTCATTGAACACCAGTGTATTTTGGAGAAATGATTTTTTTATTTTTTTGGAAACCTGCGCTGTAAACGTAACATTGTCACATCAAAAAACTTTGTATAGAATGAAATTGGTTTTCGCCAATTGTTATGATTTTCTGTGACGTATAAGTCAACTATTACTTCATGCCATTATAATTAGACGGTGTAAGCACTGGTGAAAAACAAAACACCAAAACCATTTATTTAAATTATTTTCCCCCATCTTCAGGTTAAATTAATGGTTTAAAAAATTAATGAGTGCTCCAGAGTATTCAATGAATGCGTAACAAACGGTGCGACGTAAGTGGTGCATAGTACATTCATAACCTAGGAAACGTCTATATTTTGTTAAAATGTAACCCATTTGTTGTTGTTTTCGTAATTTTATAGGAAAAGTAAAAGTTATCCAAGCATTTAAAATAACCAACGACAATGATTTTAATTTTCTTTTATATTTAATTATTTCTCAAAATAAAACTAAAACCAAAAAAGTCTTCATTATAAATGAAGAAACCAGAAGATTAAATAATAATTGCTATGCTTCTGTCAAACTTGACAGCTTATGATAATTTGCAGTTGTGTGGTAATAAGTAAATGTAAATTTTCAAAATGACAGATCATTTTAGTGCGCTTTGATGAAATATTTTACTATTTTTTTTTTTAAAAAGCAAAAGTTACAACAACAATTTGAAATAATAAACGTATTAGCTACAATTATCGTAACTTACGAGATAGATCTGCACAAAAATCCAACAATGTTACGATTGGTTTCGCATTTACACACAGACTTTTGAGTTGCTCGACTTAAAGTTACATCACTTGGGCTGCCTTTCTTTTCGATTGGTTAACCATTCATTATTAACTGCACTTGAATTAGCCAAAAGATACGCAAGCAAAGAGCCACAAGCTTACCAACTGACAGTCGTAAATACCTATGGCTTAGAGTTCAATTCGTTTCAGTGATTTCCATTTCAATATCAGACAATCAATTTCAGCCTTTTTTTCGAACTTTATTGGTATAGGTTGTGGTTTCGTTGGCGTTTTTTATTTTTTTTGTAATTCTTATATCTCTTGATTTTTTCATTTCTTTGGTTATGCTTGTACAACTCTCTGCAACAACATTCCGCGTTGGCTAGAGTTGAATGTATTAACAATGATCGGATTGTCTTTGCGTGTTTTTTGCATTTATGCTATATCTGTTCGAACTTTTTCTCTAGTTGTTATTAAACTATACTTAACTTAATTGGTATCTTTTTTAAAGAGACAAAGAAGTCATTGCTCTAGATACATATCCAGATTGTATGCATGTTAGTTTTTATTTATGTGCCGTTTATTGTTAGATATTTTGTGGAGTTTTTATTTTTAGTTAAAGTGTAATTAAGTAAATTGCATGGCAATGTTTATTTCGAGCATGACACGTAATGTAGCACCTTGTAACTGGCTCTGGTTGATCGACACATGTTATAGAAGTCATTTCTGTCGGTCATTGTCGGCGATTCAAGTGTTTTCAAGAATTTTCAGGCGCCTGAGTCTCTGAAAACAAATGGTGTCCCAAAAGTCACGGACATTTTCATTTTTGATAAAACGCGTTGTTTTATTGAAATGTTTGTGAGTTTTTATTGATTTAATAAAGTAGAGACATGGAGGTTATTGATGAAATGTAATATCAAATGACTGTCTCGTCATTGCTTGTACGCACGAGCTCTTTTCATGAAATTTTCCATGTATAATTCTGGGTAAATTGTTGCAATGGCAAGTTGGATTTCCTGTTTCAGCTCCGGAATCGTTCGAATTTTCTTGTCATATACCTTTTCTTTGAAGAAATCTTAAAGAGAGAATTCCAACGGTGTCAAATCACATTTTCTTTTTTAGCTTTGAACCAAGGATTTCAGGTTGAATACCTATTCAACCAAGTCTGCCTTGGTTCGAAATGGGTTGATAGATTAGTGGTAAGGAAAGATTAATCAAGTGAAACCCGTGTAGGAGTGTCTAAGCGTGGTGGAAAGTCAAAGTAATATGTGAATTTGAATCTGAGGCAAGTGTTATCCCTTTACCTCAGTCAATTCAAGTTATAAGGCAATCTCATCCACAAACTTCTCTACCATCAACTACAACTTCAAGTCATAAATATTGATAAGTTTTCAATTTCAGTTGCTTAGAAATGAGGATAGACAATTGCAAATGCAAAGGTTTAAAGCAAAGGACAATGGCCTGGTCGGGAATCGAACCCGGGACCTCTGGGTTTACAGTCGAGCATGCTACTTACTCGACTACCGAGACCGCCTAAGCGATATTATGCACTATTTACATTAACTGTGTTATCAGCTTCATTTTCCAAGAAAATGGTGGTGTCATCCAGCCGATGACACCGCTAGCCCTTAATCCCCACCCAACATTACAACGTTGTTGGTGTATAGGAAGCCCTTGGAGCGATTTTCGTGTCTCAAATGCGGCAGTTCTACTTGTTGAGGTAGCCATTGTATGGAAAATGGGCTTCGTTACTAAAAATTATTTTCTTCGCAAAATCGTGGTCAACTTGATGTATTCCAACACCTAATCTGAGAACCTTCGACGCTGCACATGGTCTGCCTGCTTTAGTTCTTGGATTGACTGAAACTTGTTAGCATGCATATGCAGATCTTTTGCCAAAATGCGCTACAGCGTGCTCCTGTTTACGCCCAATTCCTGACCACGATGACGAATCGACATTGTTGCGTCATCATCAAAGCTAACTGCTGCCATGGTTATGTTTTTGTCCGAACGGGCGGAACGGGAACAACCACTTCTTTTCGCATCCACAACAGAGCCAGTGGACTCAAATTTATTGACTAAATTCACCAGAGTGTTGCGGGACGGTGCGTTATGATGACCAAGAAGTGTTCGGGTTTTGCGAACCTTCTATTTTTGTTGCTCGATCGCGAATTTCTTCATCATAAAGCTGTCATAGATTTAGAACTCTACACTCAGAAAAAAGTCTCTCGGAATATGATAAAAAAGGCATCATATTAAGAGAAAAATGGTATAGAGTTTGCTCCAGAAAATTCTTTTCTCTAATTGTGATACCAAAAATTCCCTAACAATGGTAAAAACTTCAATGAAAAAGAGAAATATAAGAAAAATACATCGTTATTAGAGAAAAAGACTTTTATTTTTAAGAAATTATTTGTTTTTATTGAAGAAAATATTTCGCGTAGTGAATTTTTTATTTATAATAGAGAAAACTTTTCATTTTCTAGAAATTTTTGTCTATAAATGAGAATTTTTTATCTATAAATGAGAATTTTTTAGTGGAGAAAAATACTTATCATTATTAGAAGCTTGAAATATTTTCATTTCCGACAAGTGAAGAAATATTTCTTCGAATATGTGAAAATTTATTCTAATTGTAGGAAAATTTATTTGAAAAAGAGAAAATTGCTATTATCAAAAATAGAGATTTTTTTATGGAGAAAAGATAAGGGTTTTTTCTCAGTGTACCCTTGTCACAAAAAAGTAGTGCCCGAATCAAAATGTCAGTGACTTTTGGGACACCCTTTGAATATTGATACTAGTAAAGTCTCTAACAAATACCATAATTTTTTCGAGTTTAATTATTATGCTCACTTTTAACGGTTATTTTCGAAGAAATTCTTCACCACTTCAGGATTTTATGAATACTCAGAATTCAAGGTCAAACATTTCCCCAAAAGGACATCTACATGTAACGTCGAAACTGAAGCTGAACGCATTTTTTTTTTTCTAACGCAAGGTTGTTTGTTTGAACACACAAAAAACTAATTTTAGGTATCCTTAACAGTGGTGGCCGTGGCGCAGTGGTTAGAATCCGTGACCCGTACGCCAGAGAACCCTGGTTCAATTCCATCTGATACAGAGAGTTTTTTCAATTGAATTAATTTTTCTGTTCGACTGTATCTCTGCAGACAATGGCAAACCTAAGAGAGTAAATAATGTAAAGCTTCTTCGTAAAGCTTCTTGAGAACATGTACATTAGCCGTACGGAATCGGCATTAAACTAGTAGGTCTAGTTCTCGATCAATTGTGTTCAAACATTTAATAACACACACAACACAATTCGATCATAAGAAGGTCGGTCAAAGTCCTTTCAAGGTCTGAAATGGCCGGTTTATTTTTATTTTATATGCATCCTTAACACTCCATCGACCTTTTCGAAAAAAATCTGTTTTATTTTTGTCATACGAGGTGTGTTCAAAAACTAACGGTAATTTTGAAATTTCGCGGGCTTTGTTGGATCGGTTTGAACAATTTTTTTGTTTCCATTTCCAATCACAGGTATTTTTAGTCAATTAGGTCCTTTACAATTTATTTTGACTAGTTTTTGGATACAACATCAATCAAGAGGCTGTCTCTATTGGCCAAAGCTAAATGTGCCCTTTTTGTTGCGTTTTTCATCACTTTTTCGAGCATATCGGGTGGTATAGCGATGATTTCGGCACGATTAATTGCCATTAGCTCGTGAATGGTCTGAAGTTTGCTGGTGTACACTTTGCTTCTCAAATAACTTCACAAAAATAAGTCCGGAGGAGTCAAATCTGGAGATCTGTGTGACCAGTCAAAATCGCCAGTTTTTGATATCGCACGTCCAGGTAATTTTCGTTGCAGAAACTGTACTGTTCGATTTTCAGTATGGCATATCGCACCGTTTTGTTGAAACCAGCAACTGTCCAGACCTTTTTCACATATTTGTGGGCAGTCAATATCCACTGATATCGATTCCCATTGACTGTTTTGCCTTCTCTGAAGAAAAATGGCCCAATGGTGGTTCGGGCCAAACGCCTGTCCAAAGAGTAAATTTTTGGTCGTGGTATGGTGTTTCATGGATCTCTTGTGCAGTGGCAGATCTACATACGGACTGAAAGGGCTTTAGCTCCCATTGGAGAATTTTTTATATGGGAAAAAAATTAAAATAAGTCCTAAAAGCCGTTTTAGTCCCCCTTGGGCTACAAAACTGTTAGCTTCGCCCCCCTCTGGCGGATCTAGGATTGATAACGGCGCCAGAGAGTGTGAAACGGACCTCGTCAGTCATCAAAATTTGGTTCCAAATATCAGGTTCAGCGTCAACCATTTGAGCGACTGTTTCGACGTATTCCAAGCGACGTGGATGGTCTGTTGGCAATATTCTTTAAGCCAATTGCACTTTATACGGTATATTAACAAATGTAAATCATCCTTCAAAATGTGCCGCAAAATACTGAGCGTGGTGACGACACATGTGGGTTGTCGGCTACACTCTCTCTCTTATCGCTTCAATCAGTTCATTGGATCTTCTTGGGCGTTGATGAACGGCATGTGAATGATCTCCCACTGTCCCGTGCTCAGTAAAATTCGACACCAAACGACATATAGGGCCTTACCAATAGTTTGCTACTTTCATAGAAAGTGTCGACATTTCCGATGAAAGCTTATACTTTAAAAAATTTCATACCAATAAACGAGAAAGTATCGATATGTGTCTAGTATCATATTTTAAATTAGTATCGGCTTCAGCTGATACTAAGTATTTTAGTAGAATGTCAATTTTTATCTGTCAAACAAGGCAAAGCACATTCACAATAGATTAAAGCTTATACTTTGAAAGCGAATACTGATTTCGTTTATTGGTACGGAGAAATAAAAAGTTGCCTACTAACGAAAAGCTTATACTTATTAGTGACAGCTTTTTCTTATCAGCTCTTGACTATTGGTAAGGCCCATAGTGTTGTCGGAAGGTACTGTTTGCCATGATATTTTCGACGATATCTGAAATTTTTTAGTTAACACAATTAAACGACTATTTCAATTGCGGCGAGTTGTTTCGGTGTGAAACGATCTATGGCTAGAATTGTACTGAATTGACGAACAATACGTATCAAAAAACTGTCTACTCAAATCATCCTGATAAATGTCAAAGTTATTTAATGTTTATATACCCACACAAATTTATGGCGCACCCTGTATAGTATTCGAAACTATAAATGGTTTGATTATTTTGATGACGTCAGATTTTATGAGCGATAGGCGTGGTTTTCATCTGGTTTTGTCAAATTTTAAAATTGTAGTTTGTATATCAAAGCTTTTGTGCAAAATTTCAATTGTTTAGAATAAGTTTTGTGGAATTTTGAGAGATTTCATCATTTTGATGTAAGAGTAAGTATGGGAAGTAGATGTGGTTTTCATTCGATTTTGAATGTAGAGTGCGTATTTGGAATAAAAGCTTATGTTTAGGTTTTAGATGAATTATTGTGGAATTTTTAGAGACTTCATTGACCTTTATTGTGGGAGGTAGGCGTGGTTGTGATTCCGATTTGGTTAATTTTCGAACTTGACCATTTATATAGGTTTAATGTCAAATTTCATTACGATAGCGAAAAAATAATGGCTGATGTCATGACGACAAACGGACAAACAAGATGGACGACAGATAAACATGGCTAAATCGACTCAGCTACTGATGCTGATCAAAAAAATTCATATTCTTCTAAACTTGCCAAGCCTGCTTATGGGCGTTGCAAACGAAGTGACAAAGTAAATATACTTCTGACGCAATACTCGGGGGTCTAAACATTTTTTACCTGTAAGGGTAAGTTTTTATGAAACTGCGGAAATTTTGATGCATTTCCTGCAAAGCTATAGGACTGAAGTTATAGATTAGGTATTGAAATTTCTTTGTTGAATAATAAAGGAATCACCAACTGCTCCTGAGTTAGGTTAGGTTAGGTTAGGTTAAGGTGGCTGAGCGGATAGACTACTCGTACACTTAGGCTAGTGCAGGCCCGTTGTGATATCACATAATCTCTATTGAATCTATGAGATATTTCCCTCCTCAGCAAACCAGTTGGAACGGATGATGAACTTAAGGATATGCTTGATTTCCAGGCATGAGACTTCGGTAAGTCCATTTAGGAAGAGATGTCCCAGAGTTGCCATTCTCTTTTTTGTAAGCGCCGGGTATTCGCAGAGGAAGTGTTGAACATTTTCTCCTTCTTCTTCACACTTGCAACTTCTGCAAAAATCATTAGATGTTAGTCCTATTTTAGACAGATTTAACCTGCTTAGCCTCAAACAGTGAGTTGGTGTGCTTTAAGTCGTAGGAAGGCCACGTTAGCTTAGCTGTCCTGCATGTGGCGAGTTGTTCAGCGTTCTTGTGCAAGACTTAAAGATCCGCTCCTGCACCGAAGTTTATAGGAGGACATGTGTATACCAATAAAGGCCTCATTTAAGAGGGTGTTAGCGGTCGTACCCTTCCTTGTCAGTTCACCAGCCAAATTATTGCCCTCGATATCCCTATGTCCGGGTACCCAATGAGGTGGATCCTGAATAACTTAGCCATCTCTTAAAGAGATCTGCGGCACTCAGTAAGAGTTTTGGAGTTGTCAATATATGAGTTCAGCGCCTTAAAGGCATCTTGACCATCTGAGAAGATGTAAATACTCTTGCCCCTAAGGACTTTTTGACCTAGAATCTTAGCGGTTTCGTGAATAGCCATCATCGCCGCTTGGTAGACACTACAATAATTTGGAAGTCTAAAGAAAGATTTCAAGATCCTGGGAGTAAATTCCTCCCCCTACTTGTTCTTGAAACTTTGATCCATCTGTAAAAATTTTAATGCCGGTATTTTTAAGGGGGGTTCTGTTAGCCCAGTCTAGCCGCGAAGGTATGAGAACTTCGTAGTTCTTTTCGAGATTTAAACAAGGTACACAGTAATAATTTAAACAAGGTAACAGATGAGTTCAGAATTATTGTGTGACTGCAGATATTACCTATCCAATTTCCAGATTCTCTTAGTCTAAGGGCTGCTATGTTAGCAAATTCTCTGGCAGAGATATCAAGAGGAGGAAGGTGAAGCATGACATTCAGAGCACTATTTGGGGTTGTGGATAATGTCCCGGTATTACATAGACTTGCACTTCTTTGAACTTTTACAAATTTCTGAAATGTAGTTGTCCTGAGTTTTTATTTATTTATTTATTTATTTCATTTATTCATCAACAGATTAAAGTATCCTTACTGACTACTAGACTTAAAGTATTATAGTTAACAAAAAATTATTAAGAAAAAGAAAATACTTAATTATTCGAAATATTGCTTATACTATGGAAATAGGAACACAAGTGGTTTTTAAAAGCATCTCTGCTTAATCCTGAATAGAAGTCAATATGTATGCAGATTGAATTCGCTAGTTTTAAACAACGTGTTATTGGTTCATTGCAAGTGTAGTTTACTCTGCGGTATGGTATATGAAATAAATTCCGTGTTCTGAGAGCTCGTGAAGGAATGTGGAAACTAATCTGAAGTAGCAATTCAGGACAAATAATACTACTACATATAATATCCCTTACAAACATGACGGCAAAATATTTACGACGCATCTTCAGAGTGAGGATACCAAGAAGTAGACATCTTATATTGTATGCCGGCATTTCTATATTCCAATTTAAGCGTCTGATTGCCAATCGTGTGAAACGTCTTTGGACACGTTCAATTCTATCAGAGGACACTGCGTAAAAAGGATCCCATATAATACAGCAGTATTCTAATATTGATTTGACAAAGGCATTATATAATGAAATTAAAGAAAAGGGATCGTTAAATTCCTTTGAGTTCCTAGTAATGAAACCCAACATGGAATTGGCTTTAGAGATCATAAAATCAATGTGCCTGGAAAAACTGAGCTTATGATCAAGAATTACCCCTAGATCTTTCATTTCTGTTATTCTTGATAAAGTTACATCACCAAGCTTAAACGGGTAAAATAACGGATTTGAGTTTCTATGAAAAGTCAAACATTGGCATTTAGCAATATTGAGCGGTAACAAGTAATCACTGCACCAAGTAGAAAGTCTCTTAACGTCTGATTCAAGATCCGAGCATTCGGATGTCGACTTCAAACGAGCAAAAATTTTTATGTCATCGGTATACATTAAACAATTTGAAAATTTGAGGATTTTAGGTATTTCATTAACAAATAATAAGAACAGAAGGGGCCCTAAGTGACTGCCTTGAGGAACGCCTGAGGTAACTCGGATAACTTCTGAAAGCTCATTGTTAATGCGAACATATTGCGACCGTCAAGTTAGATAGGACTTAAGCCATTTTAAAATATTTGAATGAAAGCTAATTCTTTCTAGTTTGCTCGTTAGTAGTTTATGGTGAACTCTATCGAACGCTTTAGAGAAGTCCGTGAAAACAACGTCACACTGATAGCCTTTTTCAAAGCTATTTAAGACGTAATTACAAAAAATAGTAAGGTTAGTGACAGTTGACTTACCAGACACAAAACCATGTTGGAATGGAGATATAATCTCTTTTACAAGAAAATTTAGCCTGTTGTAGACCAATTTCTCAAACAATTTGGGAATCGAAGATATTTTGCAGATCGGTCGATAATTGGAAACATCGTTCTTGGACCCGGATTTATGAATTGGTAATATAAAGGAAATTTTCCATTCGGAAAGAAAATCACCATTTTTGAGAGATTGATTGAAAATGAAAGCAAGAGGAACAGCTAATGCTTGGGCACATTTTTTTAAAAGAATTGGTGGAAAACCATCAATTCCAGGCTGTTTATCGGTGTTTAATTGTCTTAAACCTTCAAAAACTTCCGACACACTTAGCTGAAAACTACCTATATTGGCGGGAGTCTCAATTAATTCTAAGTTAGTTAAAGTTGGATTAGAATTGGGAGAGGTATAAACAGATTTAAAAAATTTGGCGAAAAGGTTGCAAATTGTGGGGACATCGGAAGTAGTTTTACCTAGATAACTAATCGTATTAGGAATACCAGCAGATTTTTTTTTACTATTTATAAACTGCCAGAAGCTTTTGCTGTTATTAGTTTTTAGTTTGGATTCTTCTTGAAGTATATAAGTTTTATACAAAAATTTGTTCGGATGATCAAATTGTTTTTGAAGGCAACGATATTTATCATAACGCAACATATTATGCGGGTTATTTTTATAAAGTTTATAGGCTTTGTTCTTCTTGTTGTTTAAATTTATTAGGGCACTATTAAACCACTTGGGCTTAGATGAAGTTTTTAAAGATTCTTTTGGAATGAAAATATTCATCGCTTCAGTGAGCTTACTCGAGAAATTGTTAAAATTTGTTGATAACTCAGCGTTGTTTAAAACTAACATCCAATCTATATTGTTTAAATAATTAGTAATGCTATTAAAGTCTCCTTTAGAAAAGTTAAAATTATAGTTATTATTTTGAATTGGCTTAAGATAGTCATAAAATTTGAAACTAAGACACAATGCATTATGATGGTTCGTATCGAGTAATAATGATGAATTAAAGCTGGTAACATAAGCATTTATTTCACTATCGACAAAAATCAAATCTAGAAGCCTATTATTATTATTAAAAATACCATTCAATTGGTGCAGATCAAATTCCGCGAAACTATCAACAACTACACTCTCACAATTGTTTGTAATATTAAAAGGTAGCCAATAATGCTCATCGTTACCATAAATCCAATTTATGTTAGGAAGATTAAAATCACCCATTATTATAACGTGCTGGTTATCTTTTAAATTACTTAAAATACTTTCACAATTATCGATGTGCATTTTATATAAAACAAAAGAACTACCAGGAGGAATATAGCTTAAAATTAAGAAAAGTTCATGAATATTATCAACATTAATTTTAATAATTAATTGATCTAAATCCATCATACAATGCGGCGCTGTTGACTGAGAGGAAGGAAGAATCAATTGCGTAGATAAGAGAACTGAACGTACAGCAATCATCACTCCACCGCCTCTGCTAAGGCCAGACATTTGAGGGCATCGATCTTTACGTTGTACTGCTGAGGTTCGAAAAATTCAGAATTGTGATGATTCGCAGATAGCCATGTTTCAGTAAAAGCTATAATGTCATGTTGCAAAGAAGATGAGTATAACAGAATATTCATGGCTTTGGTTCTTAAGCCACCGACGTTGTGGTAGCATATACGAAGATCATATGTTGAAGATGTAATGTGCTTAGAAGAATTTTTTACGTTAACACCGGTAACGGAGGACCGATTAAGTTTTTTGAGTTATTAGAAGATATTAAAAATTGTTTTATACGGACGTAATAAGGCCAAATAGAGGCATCCATTACTCTTTCCATTATATGAGCTGGGAAGCCAAGTTTAAAGTTTATAAAACTTAGTTTGCTAATGTCTGTTTCTTTTTTTGCAAGTTTGAAGCATTTAAAAAGATCAGCTGGTAGGTTTAGTTTCGCAGATATATGGCTTATAATACTTTCGGGATTAGTATCAGCCCGAAATTTAGACAAGTGTATCCATTTTAATTGTTTTAAGTAAAGTAAGTCATTTTTGTACTCTAAGAGGGTATATAACCACTTGAGAAAATTTATGAGGGTACCAATGTTGCTCAATTTTGTGCAGTATGCAATTTACAATACTTTCGGTATTAATTAAACAATTTTGACAAATTTCACTTTAGTAGTGTCAAATCCTTTAAGGACTAAATAATTTGATTTAATTTTTCAATTTTAATGAAATTAGAAATAAGTTTTTTTTTAATTTATATAAATATGAACAAAAAAGATAATAAGTGTGTGCGTGCAAGTAACTGATAAGCATTGTGCAATAAATATTGTGCTTAAGCTTGAACAGCTGTAGTTATAACTGCTCAAGCTTGACTGGCCAAAACGTGAAGCGTTTAAAAGCGATTAGTTCCTGTTCGCTATATAACACGCTTGAAAATAAAACGCTACAAGCCGTGAAAAAAGTGATTTTAAGGTTATTTAAGACACTTCATTTTTTTTTCTATCTTAAATTGTTGTGTCTAATGGTTGACCTCCAAGTGTTAAACTTCAACTTCACCTTCGATAAGTGCGACAACTTCAATATTGAGGATACACTCGACACACATTGAATTCTTTTATGTATTTTATTTATTGTTATTGCTTATATTTTAATAAAAAAGTAGACCTTGAATTTTTCCCATATTGGCATGACTTTCTTGAGTTGTTTGTTGAAGTGGTAGTTATTGGTTTTTTCTTTCTGGCATATTTTTTCAATATAACTCAACATTTAAGCCTTGAACTCGATGATGTCAAATGTGCTTTAAATTTTTGTATTTGGTGCCAAGCTGCTTGGTATCCTTTGGCAGCTTGGTGCCAACTTATTTCTTTATAATTTATAATATTTCTTTCAATTTAGTTGTCAGTTTGAATTTGTCTTTGTTACAGACAAAAAAAAAGAAGGTTTTGTTGCAACTAAGAGTGTGATTCTCTAGAGTTTTACTGTCTGATGGCATTTTTGGCACGATATTTTGTTGTTGTGGTATTCTGAAGAACTAAATACAATCACTTTTAAGAGCATTTAACATAATTTAGTTATTAAATAATAATGATAATGCGACTGCAACGAGTAAATTATAAATCATATTAAGCTTAACTATCAGACATTCCTAAGGTGCGTTTCATAATTATAAGACACAAGCTTTTTCGTTTCATAATCATAAGACATAAGACATTTGCTACATAAAGTAACTCAAATAACTTTTTTTGTTTAAGTTCATACAACTTATTTTTTCTTTATTCATTTGAAAAATAATACATTTTTATAAGTTAACTAGCAACCCTCCGCAGCTTTGCCCGCGATGTATCTTGAAATAAATTAACGCATTTTTTGTGTAAAATTTGTCTTATTATCGTTTTAAAAGGTTTATTTTTTTCATGACATATTAATTGCAATCATGTAATAATTTCTGTATAAACAATGTTTATTGATGTGTTTGCGTCATTCGTAAGAATAAATTGATTTGAGGGATTTCCTATCCTAGAAATAGCAACATATAACTGCCCGTGGGAAAAGCAGCTTTCTCGTACAAAAATAAAATTCATTCATAATCTTTACATTTGTTTCGATCTCACATCAAGTTATTTGATTTCCAACTGATTTTCTGTGGTGGGGTTTTTTAAGTAAAAAAATAAGGTTTTAGGCAATCGTTCATAATTTGTTTGCTTACTAAATCGATAGGGTCTCTTTGAGGAAGAGTAAGCTTAAATAATTAACTTTCGTTTGGCATTACAACCATGGAAAAATATTAAGCACAGACAATTTTATGTCGATTTAAGGAAACATGGCACTTAACCGAAGACTTCTCCAAACTTATTTAAATGGTATGAAAATACATTTTATGCAATGCACTTCGGCTAATTAACACAATTTGTAGCTCAATTATATAAAACTCGTATTCGATAACGTGAATTGTTTTTAATAAGTCCTTACCTTTTCAAATATAAATTTATGATTATGGAATGATTTAAAAATACTTTTTTTCACTTTCAATAAATAAAATCATGTTAAGTTAAAATATTTTCCTAGGTCTTATTTCAGTGACAAAATTATACACTAACGCTATGTAATGCCGTAAAAACATGCTAAAAAAAACCATTCAACCCATACCAATGCACAGCTTCAAAGCGATGTAATTTTACGTCGCACGGCGTTTCAATTTAAGCTTAAATTGTTACCATAAATGTCATGCACTTCTATTTTGAAGCTTAAGAATTCTGCATGCAGCTATTCAACATTTTGAATAGAAAAACTCTTTCTGAATAATGAAACATTGAAGCAGCAGCAACAAACGACGCGCTTGGAGAAAATGCTTTAAATTTTGCATTCTGCTGTTCGCAAACAAAGAGCTATCTCTCTCTGCTTCAATGCGGAATCGGCAAGATTCATTTGTCCATATATCATATTTACTTATCTTTTACGGTTTAAGCAGAAAATGGAAAAAAGCGCCAAATTTTTCCAAAAATACCGAATTTTGCCAGTTTCTTAGCCAATAACTTCTAAGCTTTGAAATATTTCAAAATTTTAAGTATACGGTGTTAATCTACAATTAATTACAATTTGAATAGTGAAAATTTCATTTAAATCCGTTCAGCCGTTCTTGAGTTTACTTGCATCAACGCCAAAAAGGCAATATTTCAAGTTTCATTTTTATATAATAGTAAGATTGGTTAATTTCTTTTAACCCTTTCATGTAGCTACTGTTGTATACAGTAGCTATATTTTTTAAGGGTTGTTTCTGACTGATATTAGGTCATATTGAGGTCACATAACACAAAAAAGAATATATTTACAAATTGAGTCTCACCTCTTAGTTTTAAAAAAATGTACTCATGGTGAAAAAGGTCAAATTTTTTAGATAAGACACAATCTAAGATGTAGATGTAAGATTAATTATACATTATTTTTCAAGACAAAGTTAAATTTAATTATTTTACATGGTATTCAGTGAAACAGTTTCTTTTTGGGGTAAAACATAGAGATACATTATATTTAGTGCATATGACAGTTGTGAACCCATTTCTACAAAGTTTGCAGCGCGACTGCGTTGTTTTGTAAGACGGAAAATGGCCTATGCCATGGTGCCACGGCCATTTTTCCTGGGACCAAAAGTGTTTGTTTAAGGAAACACTTTTAAGTGTTTGTTTAAAAGTGTTTGCCATTTTAGTTTGGAACTGAATTAAGGTTAGCGTATCTTTTTTGGTGACTTTAGTTAGCTGGCAATGGCACCTATACAGAAGCCAACTATTCGCGACTGCAGCGTTCAGCACCCAAAAGAAAATGCTAATATAATATTTTCGAGATCGATGGTTTATCCTATATAACTCACATAGTATATCTGCTAAGTCCACACCTCCCATAAAACGATTGTGTTGGTGAAAAATATTTGGCAGTGAAATTTTAAATAACTTTTAATCTTTTTTACTCCATCGTCTACAGTGTAGACTCTACACGATGATATTGGTTCAATACCATAGTCCGTGGATAACAGCTGTACTGCTTTGTTATCATACCATTTTACAACTATTATATCATGCGCTGATTCTTATCTATGGTCGTAAAAACAACGCTCTTTTACTTTCAACTTTGATTCAGAATCTAAGTCAAACTTTCCCAAGCGATTGCTGTGCACAGTTCCGGTCGCCACAAAACCTTTATCTCTGAGCGCCTTCATTAAATGAATTGATGTGAGCCAGTTATCGAAATGAACCTGAAAGTTTTGGTGCTCAGGTAAATTCTTCAAAAAGTGAATTACAATATCTGCCGAAATACCTTAACCATAATTAGGACAAATTCCATCTCCAGTGTACAGTGCAAAGTCATATATAGTATGATGTCGGACTTCTCACATCTGGTAAACATTTATAAACCCCATTTGAGAGGTTTTTCGGGTTATATTGCTTTAGAATTTGTTTTCCTTTAAACGGTATAATCTGCTCATCTATGCAATGATGGTGCTCCGCATCTTTACACAATTCTAACGGAAACCTTCTAAGATCGGCGTAATCTTGTGTAGCTTATCATACCCAGGGTCATCTTTTTTGCTATCATGACTGGAGAAATGTAAATATTGTTTTGTTTTTTCAAAACGTTTTCCAGTCATAGCTGAATATATTAATGGAATTATATAATCTGCACAGAAAATAAAAGAATTGATTTATTACCTAAACTAGTTTAGCTAATGTGAAAGTTTCTATTTCACCTAATCTTTTCAACAACTTTTCTACTTACACAGTTAATTTAACAATCATGCATTAGGTAATTCACCTAATTCAAATTAGTTAATTCAACTAAAATTTTGCTTATTAAATCATCTAATTCTTCTAGTTATTTGACCTAATGCAAGTTGTCGATTTGTTCGTACACTAGGGAAATAACGCATATTAGCATTATCCACGCCTCAGTATAAATTTTATATAAATATTTACGTGGATAAATCAAATGCTTTCCTTACAACTTGTTTTTTTCCCGTATTTGAATTTTTTATTTCTGTGCAGCCCAAGGAGAGCACAGCGCTCTCCTGTAAAAAACATAAATAAAAACAAAGTGAGAAAATTTTACAAAAATTAAAGCCTCATTGCGAGATTTGAACTCGGGCCGCTGGCGTTCAAGTCAAACGCTTTACCGCTGTGCTGTTACGCCGTTTGATAAATTGTGAACAAAATGTATATAAAAATATGAGGTCCACAACTCTTAAATTATGGGCATCTACAGCAATTTGATTAATTGGTATGTAGCGTAAATTCCTGTATTGGAAGATTAGCTCAATAGATAAGGCGTTGGTTGTTGAAATCTTGAGATCAGAGGTTCGAATCTCAGCGGTGGCAAAGAAATTTTTCAGTCATTTATACAATGTATATATCTCTCTCATTCTATCTACTATAAAACAAATCTTTCTTCTCAATCATGTGACGAAATGAAGTAAAGTCACCTAAGGAAAGTTTCAGTTCAAAATAGAAATTGCAAAACAAAAAACAAATTTTTTGCATATTTTTTGCACGGCATTCCCACTCTTAAGTGGGAATTCTATCTAAATAATTAGATGATTTTTCTACACTTAGTAGGTGGCTTGCCTAATCTGAAGTGGTCATAGTTTAAAAAAAATTAGCTAATTCTTCTAATAAATTATGTGTCTTATCTATTTTAGGGTTGAAGGTACACCTAAATATTTAGGTTTTTTTAGCTACTCTCGCAGTTAAACTACCCAATATAATTGCATATAATTAACATTTAGAAATTGGTAGCGCACCTAATCAAATTCGTTGACTGAAAATCACCGGATTACTTTAGCTGAATTGACTACATTTTTAGGTAAAAGTTCTACTCTTTTTTTTCTGTGTGCCTGTCATACCATTATATAGAACAAATAGAATAATAGGTATATTAGAACAAAAAATACGATAACGCACCATAACTAGCAAAAAAATGCTAAAAGATGTCATCATGGATGAATGGAGGAAAATAAGATCTGATGTCACAAGTAAATTAGTATTATCAATGCAACGCATGAATTCCTAGAAGTTCTAACTTTTTTATCCCTGGAAGGACATGCTTATTTTTTATACATAAAGGTCATGCTTCGTCGAATGGACATGTTTTAAAATGGCCCTACCAAATTCCTATCCGATAAAATCTTTAAAAATCACTTGTTCTTGATTATTAAGTTTATTAAGAGTAAAGTAAAAATGGAATGTATTTTATTTATAAAATCTTTTAATACAAAAATTCATTTTCACAGTTTGAGTTTTTTGGCTTGTTTTACAAAAGGTAAACCGACGACGCATGTCCTTGTCGAATCGACGACGCATGTCCTTCCAGGGTTATAAGAACATCGTGTTGAACTTTATCGAATGCTTTCAATAAGTCCGTGTAGATGGCATCCACTTGACCACCACACTCTATACTTTTCAAACAAAAGTTCGCGAATAGGGCCAAGTTAGCGATTGTGGATTTCCCACTAACGAATCCGTGCTGAGTGACTAAAATGCCATTTCTTACATATATTGGTATGTTGGTATGTACCCTCTTCTTCACAATAGACTCGAGAACTTTTGGTATCAATTTCAGTTTTGAAATGGGTCTGTAATTGTCTACCTCATGTCTTGAGCATGATTTATGAATCGGAGTTATATAGGAGACTTTCCATGTGTCAAAGAATTCACCCGACGAATGAGACATATTAAATATTTTTGCTAGCAGTTTAGCGAAATGAATAGAAAATCTTTTCAAAAGTGAAGGAGTAACATTATCCGACGAAACATTATTGCACTCTTGAAGCGAAGATAATGGTTTCTCGTACTTCATCAACACTTACTTAATTGTACATTCTCATCGTTAGAACTATGATTTTGATATGACATTAAAGACGGAAAGCCAAAAGAATCGTTTTCTATTTAAAAATTACCAAAATGCTTTCGAATTTTTTTTGATATAACTTTCTATAGAAACTCGTTTTCCAAGTATTGTTTAAAAAGCAAACTTTTTAGGAATTCATATTTTTTTCTACAACGATAATATTTAAAACATAGTTCTTAAACTAAAGATAAACTAATTTTGCGCAATTTATTCATTTTGTTTTTTATAGAACTTAAACGCTTTTAAACCAGACAGGCTTGATTCCCTGCTTCTTTCTTTTAATGTTTTCCATAAAACAGCCACATTTGTATTGATATCACATATGTACGGATAATTGCTTGAGACAGTGTAATCAGTGACATCTTTACTAATTAAGAATCTTTTAATTTTTTATGTTTCATATGACTGCACCTTACTTTTCTTATGACAACAGCTCCTTTTTCTTATTGTTTTTTATATATTCCTATTATATGAATAAACTAGCCTTTTTCCGGCGCGCGTTGCTGCACCCTGCAACTATATGGGAACATAATAGGTGTATTCAAAACTTTTCTTAAACTCATCGTTTGACACCACTGTCATTTTCCATTGCCCGTTACAGTTTCTCAGTAGCAGGTGATCACCAAATAGTAACTCCATTTTGAGTTTGTATGTAAGTACTGCTACTTTTACTTTCAAAGCTATTCGTAAATACAAATTTTAATTGTATGGGCGGAGCCACACCCACTTATATAATGCCCATCCCAGTTTTCTAGCAGATGGACATTACCCAGATTTAGCACAGTTGCCGACAGTGAGCATACAAACTAAATTATCAAAATGTAGCCAAATCGACGAAAACCGTAAGTAATATAGCATTTTTATTGATTTGTGGGCGGTAAAAGGGGGTGTGACAGAAATTTAAACCATCTCGTACTTGAAAAAAATGTACTGCCAAAATTTCAGCTCTATCGGCTCAGTAATTTTGAAGTTTCCAGCCATCACACAGACAGCGTTTTGCTTTTTGTATATATATTTTAGATGAACATTATTGGCTATAACTTTTGATTGGCAAGAGATACTTAGATAATTTTTTCTAATAAATTAATTTTTTAACTTGTATATTTTTTCAAAATTATAAAAACACAATATTAGAAAAAAATTTTGTTCGAAAAAATCAAGGATAGGCCTTGCTTTTTGAATCACACAAATGGTTTTTAATTTTTGCGTAAAATTGAAATAACTTTTGCTTATAAATGTTATAACTTTTAAATTGCGAAATAAAAATTTGCGAATTTGAGTTTAAATTATTTTTACAACAAAAACAAATTTTGAGCCTTTTTGTGAGGAAAACTCCAAAATTTCAGACCTTTTTTGGAAAAAATATTTAAAATATATGTATATACTCAACTAACGGTATTTCTGCGATAAGGTTTTCATAGTACTTTGATGAAGCTTTAAGACAAAAAAAAAAATTTAACAAAATGTATACAAAAGCAGCGGAGATATTTGAATCGAAAGTCACAAAATTGAATATCTGATTGTTTTTTTCGTAATTTTGTGTAACGCTGTTGCATTAAATATATCGTTGTAGTAAAATTTTTCATAGTTTTCAAGATATGTTCATGTTTTTGATGTCAAAATAACGGACATTTTTTTACTTTTACTAAATTTAAGAAATATTTTATATTTTGTAAATATTTGCATATGTATCAACTAAAAATATGCGATTTTGTAAAAAATTTGTACTACAGCACCATCTGGGGTCCAAGGTGGTTCAAAGAAGATACTGTCAAAAAACTCATCGTACCTGAGAACTAATATATACCAATTTTAATACTAATCGCATGAGCGGTTTGAGAGTTTTACGTGGTTTTGCGAAAAATGTATACTATAGCGCCCTCTGGTGTTCAAAATAGGTCAAAAAAGATTGCAGCAAAATAATCAACCCACACGAAAACCACTTTATACCACTTTTCATTCTAATCGCATAAGCGGTTTGTGAGTTTTAGGCAGTTTTGTAAAAAAATTGTATTACAGCGCCCTCTGGTGTTCAAGGTGGATAAAAATTGATAGAGTCTATTGCATAGTTACATACGACATTTAGTACCAAAGCAATTCGATATCATAAATTTGGCCTGTGTGGCCAAATTCCCCCTTGTCTAATGTTCGCTTAAATATATAATAACTACCTCTTGGGCCCATAACGTCTACATATCAAGTTCCACTATCAAAACATGTACAACTCAGGAATAATAATGATTTCTAAAAAGTGGGCGTATATTTGCTTAGACCACGCCCAGTTTTAGGATAGTTGCCGACAGTGACCATACGAACTTATTTACCAAATTTTAGTCTAATACGACCAAAAAAGTCTTAAATATAGCATTTTTTTTATTTGTAGGTGGTAAAGAGGGTATGGAAAACAGGGGTATGGAACAGGTTTACTATGCCTTTATTTTTTGCGCAAATGCAAACTAAAGTGAGACTTGCCAAATTATTCCAATATTTCATTTATTTCCAATTACCCTTGCAAATATTTCCCCATATACACCACATGAGCGCACCTGTATTTTTTCACAGCTGTATTGTTGATAAGTTCACTAATATGCCTATAATTCATGAACCATTACTTATACAAAGACGGTTTATACAAAAAAACCTTCATATTGACGTCACCTTTCATGGGAAATTTCAGAAACAAAATCGGTTCACGCATTACCGAGAACATCAATTTCATACACAATGCAACTTATTTTTATGTATATAGATATATTTTAAAAGATGGTCGATGAAAATATTTTTTTTATTAAGCGCAAAAAACGTCTCAAATTCCAGCCGCTAGATTAGCATACCCCATTAATACACAACTAAAATTGAATTCTTAAAGTGCAATTTGATTTAAATGCCAAAAATAGGCATAGAACGCGCGCAAGCATGAAAAATGTATAAAATTGAATGCTTGTGTTAAGCACTCAATTTGAAGTGCGGAGCATTAAAATTATTGAAATGCTTTAAGAAATGCTTCAAAGATGGCGAAACAAGCCGATCAGACCAATCAAGGAAACTGGTTTGAATGGATGTATTTAAATTAATTACAACAACAACCACAACAACAACAAAAGCAAACTATTTAGTAATGACCTTATTAACAGTTGGATATAATATTGTATAACTGCTTACGACATGCCTTACAAAACACCTCCAAGTAAGCAGCTGAAGAGTGGCCTTTTCAGCTGCTTTTGTTATCCAATTAATAATTAATTAATTAAGCGCCTCAGTTTCACAAAAATATTGATAAATTGATTGCAGTCAGTGCAGAGACATGCCTTGTATAAGGCTTTACCAGAGAAAATTTTACAGTAGCTACATTTAATGTGTTAACCAAAGCCGAAGCAAAAAAAAAAATATAAATCTTAGTGGTCGTCCATAAATCTCAGGTCGCTTGAAAAGGGGGGGGAGGGGTGGCGGGGTTTAAAAAAATTATTCCGGGGTTTGAAAAATCGGTTGAGAAACACGGGAGAAAATGGTTCTTAACTGTTCTGCCTATTTATAGATTAAAACTTTTGTTATATTCATGTACAAGTTTAGCTGTACTTATAAATCTTTTACAAGTATCTAACATTATATCAGTTAAATAGGTAGGTATGAGAAAAAGTATTGATTTTATAATTTTACCACAGTACAGCAACCACGATAAGTTTGCGGACCCATCTCAAATATTCATATCCAATAATCAAAACCTTTCAATCGGAATCATAGCTGATGGATTATTTCCAATTCAGTGATCAACGTTGATAACTTGAATTTAATATTAGCCAAGGATGACAGAAAATAAGTCTGTCCGCCTGTCTTAGGGTGGTTTTGTGACCTCAAAGTTAATGTTTGTATAAAGTTGAGAAACATCGTTTTAAAATTTAATAAAAAAAAACAAACCAAAAACAAAAACAGACAGCATGTACGTATGGGGCTTTTTGGCTTTTTACGTGAACACCCAAGAAATTTTGATTTGAAAATCTCATGATTTTGTTTTTTTTTTTTTTTAAGTATGTTGTACTTCTCCAAGCCCCTAATTTGTGTATACAATTTTGGTCCTGTGCAAAGCCTAGTATATAAAAAATATGACTTTTTTGAAGACGATTTCTCAACTGAAAAAAGTATTTTAAATAAAATTTTTAAAACGAATTATTTTATAACGAGAAAACTTTATAAATTTTCCATTTTCGATATAAAATTGGAAATTTTGGTATGTTTGAAATTTTGGAATTTTAAGCAATTTTATATATTTTGGCATATTTTATTAAGAACATTAAAACACAATCTACAAAATTTTAAATCAAATGATATTTATCGTAGAGCTATTATACCAAAGTATAAAAAAATTTATTTTTAATTTAGTTTTGTGCAAATAATTTGAAATTTGACAGCACCTGTTAAAAGTCATCCAATTTACCACCATTATTTTTTGTAGAAATTTTTTAACTACGAGGGGAAGATAAAAATCTCTGAAAAACTATAGGTACGAGTAATAATTTTTTACTATACTATACTAAAATTATTTTACTATACTAAAATTAATACTATAGGTACGAGTTATATTATTTTTTTATCTAAATTATATATCTTAATAATATCAGTCCTGTAGCTCAACTTTGTGCAAGGTTTTTTTTAATTTTCGATCCCAACCGAATAATTCTATTTCGGTAACCCTTCAAAACAGGCATTTTTAAGCGATGGCTTAATGATTGAAATGGCAGCCAGTTATCTATACGTGGGGCCATTATTTTTGGCTATGCATTTCGTACATTTAAATTATTTAAGGGATTCCCTGGAAGGACTCGTAATGTAATTAATTTTGTTATATATTTTAATTATGTGACCGAAAAGGTCAGTTTTACTGACGTTCTGTAAAATTTACCAGAACGCCAATAGTCACGGCGCTATAGTTCCATGTAACGTTCTGCCATTGCTGTTGCTTTTTTATTGCATTAAACGGTTGCCTCCGTGATGTCGTTGCTTCAAAAAATTTTTTATTTTTTCATTATGAGATCAAAGAACTATTTTTTGCTGTCGTTAAATAAAATTTTTCGTAGCACTTTAATTAGCTTGCATAAGCATAAGCTCCTATTTATGTAAAATGCCGATCACATAATTTTTATGTTTATTTTTTTATAAGGCCTCTTTAATTGGCCCCTATTACTGTTTTATAACATTTATCAGGAGACATATATATTCACCGGGTATTGTTTCAATGCAACGCCGTTGCATGATTGATGCATTTTCGATTTTATAGCAGCTCCCTCCGCGTCAAGAATTATATGTCTGATTTTGTCATGAGAGCTAAGAACCAGCTTTTACTGCAGTGTTGTATTTTTTACCATAGCGCGTTATTTCGCTAACGAATTTGAGGTTTCGTTGCTTAGGCAGCTTCCTCCGCGTCATATCTTTACTCTATTTTTTTTCCGTTATAAAGTCAGAGAATTTAACTTTCCTTACTTTTATCATAATATCTCTCCTCATTGATTAACAATTCCATGCAACGGCGATGCACTTTAGAAAATTATTTTTTTCAATTTTTTTGGACACCTGTGAGGTAAAACGTAACGTTGTCAAGTCAAAATTTTTAAATACTGGTCAAAATCATACATGTTAAAAGAAATATAAAATTAAAACTAAAAAAACGATGTATTTATACTCTTTGCACTATTTACGAATTGACGTATTAATTTATGTAAAGTATATTTTTTTAAGAGTTTGAGAACTTTAAATAATAATACAAGATAGAAATATTGTTGGATGTATTGTACGGACGAATTGGCATATGTCCGTAGCGGCTACGAGTTACATAGTTTATTCGATCAGTCCAATTTTTCACTTTTTCCAATGGCGTCAATGGTGGTGGCTTGAATATTGGCTTTCAATGGGTTAAGAGTTGCTGGTTTGTCGGCATAAACCAATAACTTAACATAGCCCCATAAAAAGTAATCGAGAAGCGTTAAGTCGCACGAACGAGGGGGCCAGTTAACAGGACTACTTCTGGAAATAAAGTTGTCACAAAATTGATTTTGCAATAAATTGATGGTTAAGCGCGCTGTATCGAAAATTGCGCCGTCTTATTGGAACGAAATGTCGTCGATGTTTAGTTGACTAATTTTTGAAAACAAAAAAATCAGTCAGCATGGCTCGATAGCGCTTGCCATTCACCGTAACGGCAGCTTCTTCCTCATTTCGAAAGAAATAAGGACCGATGATGCCGCCAGCGTGTAAGCCGCACCAAACAGTAAATTTTAATGGATGTAATGCTGATTCGTTAATGGTTTGAGGATTATCTTCGCTACATATACGGCAATTTTGCTTATTGACAAAGCCATTTAACCAGAAATGAGCTTCATAACTAAACACAATTCTTCGACTCATCAAAAATGCTCATCTTCGGCCTGTTTCAAATTAGTCCAATTAGCAAATATGCGACGTAAACGATGGTCATTTGGCTTTAATTCTTGCACGAGCTGTATCTTATAGGCACGTAAGCCAAGATCTCTACGAAAAATTTTCCACATAGTCGAAGGAGAAAGGCCAACAAGTTGAGAACGGCGACGAATCGACATTTCGGCGCCTTCTTCAACACTTCGCGCTACAACAGCAATATTCTCTTCGGTACACACATTTCTTTGTCTTGTTGATGGTTTTGAATCGAAAAGAGTAAAATTAGTGCGAAAACGATCAATAACTGCACGAATTGCTTACTCACTAGGCCGATTATGTTGACCGTAAAATGGACGAAGTGCTCTATGAACTTCCCGAAAAGATTCATTTTTTTCAAAGTAAATTTCCACAATTTGGAAGCGTTGTTCTGGCGTTAAACGATTCATGATGAATTGCCAAACTATATTGAACGAAATGTCAACACAGTTTGAAAAAATTCTGTCCACTTTTGATATACGAGGTGTGTTCAAAAAGTAACGGAAATGTTGAACTTTTCGGGCTGTGTGAGTTCGATTGGCACGATTTTTTGCTCTTGTAATGACAAGCATTTTCTAGAAAGTATCTTTACGTTTCCAGCCATATTGTATCTTTAATTTTTTGTCAGCTTTTGCTTGCCAACACAACATCAACAACAAAATTTGTGCCAATCGGATCAACACAACCTGCGGAGTTTCAAAATTCCCGTTACTTTTTGAACTCACTCAACAGTAGGTTTCTGTAACTGTTAACGACAAACTAAAAAAACCAAATTTATCTCAAAAATAATTTCGTTTTTCTAAGAACTTCAAATGCAATGTTCAACAATTTTTAAACAAAGCATAACAATAGAAATGAAAGCATCTTGATAAAAATTTTGTTCTGCACGGTTGCTTGGTGATCACTCGAGGAACAAGTTGCAAAATTCAATTTCCAATGCTTGCTTCTTACCCTAAGCATAATGGTTGTTTGCATATTTTGGAAGCACTCCGCCAAGCAAAATATCTTTAAGACACAATACAACTTGGCTTTAAACAAGGAATTCAAGCGAACGGCATGGTACGTGCGATTATCGTGGCTGGTAAATTTAATGGTAAATTAATTTTTGCACGCACCAAAACGAGGTTGTGGCAAATTTAAAAAAGATGTACAACATAGTATACCATGAAGTATCTAGTATCCAGCAGATACTAAAAGATATACGCATAAAACGCATTAGATACGCAGCAACACGATAGCATGTTGAACAAAAACAGAGCAAAAACAAAAAAAAAAAAAAAAATAAATCAAATTAAGGCCGAGTAAAGCAGCTGGAACCAACAAAGATATGTTTGCAAACACATGCAAAGCTTGTGGTTGCTAAATATAGCCTAGCCAACATAACAGCGGCTTTTCGCGGTGGCATAAAATGTAGCATAAAATTAGGCGCAATACATTGCTTTTACGTAGTTACCGGCTTTTCGTGGGTGTGTTTGACTGAATTTGGCTGAGTTTCGTTTTAATTGCGTTGCCATGGCTTCGTCTGGTTCTTTTTTTTTTTTTTTCTTTTAATTTAGTGTTGATTGATATCTTGCCCACATGCAGAAAGTGAAATGACGTTGAAGAATAAGCAGAAATAGAAAAATTAATGAGAAGACACACACGTTCAACACACTCAACCTAAATTCGTTTGATGTGGCCTCAAATAAAATTAAACATTCAAGGAACACGCTCCGTGGTTAGAGGTGCGTTCATTTGTTGTCGTTCTTGTATTTGTGTGGATAACGAATTGAGTTTTCTAGGTTGTCGACGTCTATATCATGTTGTGTTGACCTAATCAAGTGGGTCACAAATTTGGGACACGTTAACGCACTAGATATCTACATATTTAAACAAAACACAAAGAAATCAATCAAATTGGTCAACAATCTAATCTAATAATGCAGGCAGATTGATAGATAATGGTTTTTTTTGTATTTCTTTATACATAGTATACATGTCTTTATGTCGCAATCAAATGAGGCAAGAGTTACGAGTTGATTACAAATGAAAGTTCTTTTGTTTGTTTGTCCGAACTGAAAATTGGGATTTTATGCACCTCAAGATTTTTTACTTTCCCAAATGGGGTATTAATAAAATATCTCTTGATAATCAATATTAATGTGGTAAGAAGTGTTCTACCGACAGTATGAGAATGACGCCTAAAATAATTTACTTTTGACGTTACGTCGCACAGTGCTTTGCGCAGTGGAAATAAATAAAAAATTGTTGGTACCGGAATTGTACAAATTGGGAATCATCCGAAAGACTGTACTCCCAATAAGATAAATTAAAAATATTTTTGCTTGAAAATTAGAAATGTAGGCACGGCATCATGTAAAACTTTTCCACTTTTTTAGTAATTTGCAAGGTAGTTTCCGATGTGTTCTTGATGCTCGCAGGAAAAATTCTTCTCAGAATACATTTTTTTCCAAAAATTAAAATAGAAAAACATTTTTGAAAGAAAAAACTATACTTAATTTTTGGTTTTTAAAAATGTAAAGAATAGAATTTTGGTGAATTTTCAAAAAACAAAAACAAAAAAAAAAAAACTACAAGAAACGACAAATTTTGCAAATTTCGACAGTCATTTACGAATACCATGAAACTTATTAACGGCGGTTTTTTTTTTTTTAATTGATAACCTTGAACCATTATCTTAAAGGCCATGAAAATATAAATTTCGCTTTGGTCCGTCTTTTTGCAAAAATTGATTTTTTATATAGGGTGTTTTTTTTAGAGGTATATAACTTCGAATTGAAATAAAACACAAGAAAATCGTTTTAATGCCCATCAATTTGGCCTTATTGGAAGGATAATTTTATGCCATTAATGTTTAAATATGATTTCGGGCATGTGGCCGCCGCGGCTGGCTCGAATAAAGCCAATTCTACAGGTCCAATTTTCAACCACTTTTTCGAGCATATGGGGCCGTATGTCGGCAATAACGCCACGAATGTTGGCCTCCAAGTCCCTAACGTTTCTGGTTTGTTGGCGTAGACGAGCGACTTCACATATCCCCAAAGAAAATAATCCAATGGTGTCAAATCACACGATCTTGGTGGCCAATTGACAGGTCTATTCCGCGAAATTATGCGCTCATCGAATGTTTCCTTCAATAAATCGATTGTGACGTGCGCTGTGTGGCATGTAGCGCCGTCTTGTTGGAACCACAACTCATCCACATCCATGCCATCCAATTCGGGAACAAAATAGTCGGTTATCATGGCTCTATACCGGTTTCCATTAACGGTAACTGACTCTCCAGCATTATTTCGGAAGAAGTATGGCCCAATGACTCCACCAGCCCATAGAGCACACCAAACAGTCGGTTTTTGTGGATGTAATGGCGTCTCAAGGATCTCATGTGGATTCTCTTCACTCCAAATGCGGCAATTTTGCTTGTTGACGTAGCCATTCAACCAAAAATGAGCCTCATCACTGAACAAAATTTTGCGATGAAAATCAGCATCGAGATCAATCTCATTTTCGGCCCATACACCAAAATCACGACGCATTGTATGGTCTCGCGGCTTTAATTCTTGCACAAGCTGGATCTTGTAAGGTTGCAAGCCAAGATCTTTGCGCAAAATCTTCCATAAAGTTGATGGACAAAGCTCCAATTGCTGTGCACGGTGGCGAATCGATTCATTCGGGTCCTCTTCAACATTTTGCTCTACAGCGGCAATTGTTTCTTCAGTGCGCACTGTTCGACGTCTCTGCTGATGCGTATTATCACATAGAGTAAACGTAGTGCGAAAACGACCCATGGTTAACCGAATTAATTGCTCTGATGGACGATTATGTCGACCATAAAATGGACGGAGCTTGCGGTAAACTTCACTAACTGAACCATTATTTTCGAAATAAATTTGCACGATTTGCAAGCGTTGTTCTTTTGTCAACCTGTTCATGATGAAATGGCAAACCAAACTGAACATAAATGACATTAGAGTTGCCAGATTTGACCACAAAATGCCAGTTTTATCTCTATTCGAAAAACAAACCCCTAAAAAAAACACCCATTATATGTACATACTTCTAAATCAATAAATTGCTTGAAATTCCAAACGCAGCTCTACAGGGTGGGCCAAATAGAAGTTTTTTTTTAAATGCAATAAAATGAATAAAATTAAAATTTTTCCATGTATTTTGGCTTTATTAGCATACATTCCCATTCATTAAGAAACACAACGTCGTTCAAGTGGGTGCCTCGACTGGCTTCACAGTAGCGCATTCTGTCACTCCAATTTTCCAAGACCTTGTTGATGGTTTCGGGCTGTAGCTCACGGATTGCTTGGATGATATTGGCCTTAAGTGCTTGAATCGTTTCCGGATATTTGGCATATATCGGGGGGTTTCAAAAATATTTATCTACGTTATATATATACACATAGTATATTTATTAAATAAATCATCAGTAAATCATATTTTACATGTTTTAGATTATAAAATGATAATAATTTTTCTTGGCTTTTTCGACATAATGTCGATTACATTTTCGCACGTTACTTCCACGCAGTGATGTGATTCTGATTTAGTAAAAAATCCCGATCGCATCCCGATTTAAACCTGTTCATCCCACCAAAATGACACAAAAAACCCACAAAAAATCCCACGCAAAATATACACCAGTAACGATTATATCCGATTTATGAAAGAAATATTCATCAGAAAATTTTTAAATTGAAATCTGAATTTTTTGCTTGAAATAGTTTTCTAAAAATTTACAACAGAATAATCGAGCATTCATCCTCCAGGGAATACTTATTTTCGTCTATAAATTCGAGAGAGAATTGCTCTAAAGCTTCTTTAGGGTCTCAAAACTCTTATGTTTTAAAAAACTTATCATTTATCGGAAATTTATCAAGCAATTTAGCAATACTTTTTTTTATAAAATGTATGCAGTTTGTTTTTACTTTGAGAATTTCATCTGATTACAACTTCTGTTCAGCTCCTTTAAAAAATTCGCTTTTAAAACACATTTGGCTAGGCGTTAACTCAGTTGTATTATTTGCAATGCTTTCATTGGTTAATTCCTGTTCTGATTGAATTTTTTTACAGTGTCCTTATTTAAAATATTTTGTTTTTAAATAATTATCATCTGCTTAGACTTTTCATAAAGCTTATGTACTCGTATTAGTAGTTCATTTGCTTGAAATAAAGCATTAAACCTATTAAAGTGTTCGAATAAATTTTTTAAAATATAAAAAATATACTATTATTTATGACTTATTTAATATTTCTTCTTTGCTTTTTTTCTTTTTTTTTTTCTTTGCGTAAAACACTCCAATTTTCTGCACAACTGTAAAAGATTACAAAAAAGTGATGCCAACCAGGTTTGTAAAGAATTTAAACTTTTAAGAATTATGACACAGTAAAACAACCCACATAAGCATCCAAAATCCCACACGTTCTCAAATAGGCCAAATATCCCGGAATGAGCCCGAAATCCCACCAAATCACATCACTGCTTCCACGTCACGTTCAACAACGCCAAACCGTTCAATCGGTCTTCACTTGTCTCAACGCTCTAAGAGCGCTCTCTGCCCATAGCTGCACATGAGCTTCACTTAAGTTCGTTAAATTTCTCTCTCATTCTGCTGCATGACTAGATTTTCATTCATGCCGTCTTCCTTAAATATCATTCGTTTGCGAATATCGTGCAGTAAATATTCAATAAAATGTTCTAAAAACGCCTTTTCTCCATCCATTTTTTAAAAACCGTACCACGAGCGATGTGGACACAATTAGAATTTTGAACGAATGTTGAATTGAAAAAATTTTAGTACACATTGTCCAACAACGAGCAAGAGCTAACCCGTGACGGACGTGCTCACGTGCTCACAAAAGAGCGTTCAGTCAAGAATTACAATTCAACAGTCAAGTGTACATACTATGACTCAAGCTCAGATTCTCTCTCAATTGACATTCATGAGCGATATGTGTACCCTCCCAGCAGTCATTTTGGAGTCAATTGAAAAAGTGAACTAGTTCATTTCTAGCGCAGTTCTCAGTAGCTCTGAGTACAAAAGGCGTTCAGTGTAGAGCAGCTATCTTTGCTTTTGTTTTCAAAGGTATTGCTAAAAAAAATAAACGCGTTCTGGCTACATTTTAAAATTTGCTGCGCACAAGAAAAAATTATAAAAAAAAAATGTTTATAGACAAAATTTTTTCTGGAATGTGGATGGAAAAGATGGTACGAATGAGATCTTTAGGACCTTTCCGTTGCACTAAATTTTTACACTTTTAATATGTTCACTTTAAAACTAGTTAAAAAAGAACCATTTTCAGGCTACTGCGAAAGCAACCAGTTTAAATATGTTCCTAATGCAACTAGTTCAAATATGGGGAAAAAGGAGTGTTTATGGGGACAATTGTCTTTTCCTATGACATCAACCCGCAATAAGCGTCAGTTCGTTTAATGTTAACGGGTATATTGTAGTGGAACTAGTACTGGTTCTTTTTGGAACTAGTTCAGAACTATTTCAAATTTGGTTCACTTTTGGGCTACTTAACGGTTTACAGATGCAGAGACTCCGTATGGTCGTTGTGTTATGAAAATATTTGTTAAATATCAGAATAAACTCGAATTATCTCATATATATAAACGTTGGTGCGTATGTTTGCAAGAGCATTACGGCTGAACCACTGAAGCTATCCACCTTTCACTCCATATTCATTCCATGGTGGTGCTCAGGATTATTTTTTTGTATTAAACGTCCCAAGGTGACGCTGGGGTGGAGATAATTATAATAATAAAAGTAATTTCTCTGTTTATTTGACCCGAAAACAAATCTAAACGGCTGAACGGATTTAACTCAAATTCGCCACACTTGAATCCTATATTAGGTCATGGCATACTTAGTTTTGACCACGCCTCCTCCGCCTCTTTTTGACCTCTTTTGACCACGATTAACTTTAACCAACATAAAAATGAATAAAAACAGCAAAAACCAGAATTTTTCTCCATTACTGTATAAAAAAGAATTTTATGTCTACACTTCCGATACTATCGAAACTGTGGGTTTTTTAAATTAAAACTGTGCGGTGTTTGCATATATTTGATCCGAAAAATGCGGTGTTTTTGTGATTTCAGGTTGCGGTTGTATGTATGACTGTTTGCAGCTACAGGCGCGATATCGCAAAAAACAAACAAAAACTGGGACAGAACTCAGTGTTTTAGCAATACGTGTAGAAACAGCTACAAACGTTTACAGCATAGGGGTGTGAATATTTAAAGTAAATTATAAAAAATCAATGTGGTTTCTTTTTGGTACCCTTAGCCCACATAATAAACATCAGTACATCACATTTAAATACAGGTTCTATTAGAATTTCGGCGGCGGGTTTGAACCCCCCAAACCCTCCTCTGAATCCGCACCTGGCGGAGGTATGATATTGACTTTGTGCGAAGATCATACCTCCGGAAAGATCATATCTCCACTTTCCGTTCCCGTTGTTATTTTGTCCACGTTCCTTTGGAGGAAACAATGATTCTCTATTATAACTAACTAACTAACTAACAAATGATAACTACAGTCTACATGCCAAGTTCCGTCTTTAAAATTTTAGTACATGTCTTCAATTAAGTAATAAATTCTTAGTTTTACTGTTGGGAACTAACATTTTTCCATTCTTCAACAGTTCTTTTGTCGGAGGAAATCTTAGAAGATCAACAGTAGGAATTGTGAAATATTCGTTTGAGCCTTACACTAGGAAAAATTCCAGATAAAATTCTAACAGAGATTTAATGATCGCTAAAACAGATCCACAAATAGCTGCCACAAGAAAAGTTTGTAGGAAAAAACACCTGGATGATATATATATTAAATATTATATTGAAGGCTCAGTTAATACTGACAATGAAAGCTCGTATTTTACTGATGATGAATAAAATAAACATTATCATGAAATAAAACTATGGTAAAAAATTAATACAGGTTCAAGGGAGGTACCCCTAAGGACTGACTAATTTCAATAATTTTTCTTAGGTAGAAAAATTGATCTAACTAAGCGAACAAAATTTTATTATCCTTGGAGCACTCCTTCTATTTATTTCCAAAATTTGTATGAGAGCAAAGCACTGTGCCTCGGTTGTCCAGTGAGTAGCGTGAATGACTGTCACCCCAGAGGTCCTAGGTTCGAATCCCGCCTGGCCAGACCATGTTCCTACCATTTAACTGTTCTGCATTTCTTTCTTAATTTCTAATCAACTAAAATTGAAAACTCTTCAATATTTATGATTTGAAGTTGTAATTGGTGTAAGATGAGTTTTTGGATGAGATTGCCTTATAACTTGAATTGACTTAGGTAAAGGCATAACACTTGCCTCAGTGTAAAATGCACATGTTTCTACAGCTTTCCATTACGCTTAGAACATTCTACACATGTTTCGCTTGATTGCCCCTTTCTTCCCACTAATCTTTCACCCCATTTTCAAACCAAGACAGGTTTGATTGATCAGGTTTGAATTACACCTGAAATCTTCTGTTCAAAGCTAAAAAAAAAACATATAGGCCGACACCGCTAGGTATGCTTCGTAAAAATCCATAATTTTGGCCTATATTGCTTCTTTTTTAGGATATGGCGTTCGTTCCTCCCAATTTTTTAAGTTTATCATATGAAACGACCCCCTACTGCACCGAGAAAAAACTTTTGCAAAATTAATAAAAAACCTAGTATAATTTATACAATGGCTTTGGCAGTTTTCAGCCTCCTCAGTTTTTGATCAAAACACCCAAGTTTTACATGTTAACTTACCGATATTGATTTGGATGATAGATTAATGAAGTATTTTGTAATTTACACATTAGCTTCGAAAACCTGTATTATTTAAGGTAAATAGACATAGATTGCCAAAGTAAAAGAAAAATATGCATTTAGATCGCTTATAAATATATCTAGTTTAATGCCAAAAAAAATGCACTCACGGAGCATTGCACCTTGGCTTAACATCTAGGCTATATTATTCTCATTACAAAAACTAAACGAGAACTATAACAAACCGGGAGTATTTAGCCATAAATTTTGCTTGTACCATTTTGATAAAGTGTCAAAGTTTTCGGTGTTTTACCTACACTATTGGTTTTAATGTTGTATACTTGGTTTGGGTGAATCAAACAATTTTTTATTGGCAGGGTATCGAAGTATGTGCTTTCAAAGCAATGTATGTACCATATTACTTTGGTGAATAACCATAAATTTCTTATTAACATACAATTTTCTTTACCCAAGCTGGCTTAGGTGATTTTACTATAGCTTTTTTTCTCGGTGTGTGCTTCTCGTTTTTGGATCCCCCTTTAAGAAAGCCGTGAATTTTTACTTTTTTGGAAAAAAAAAAGGTGAGTTTCGACTAAAAAAATTATTAAAATATTAAATTTTGTGTTAAACTCAAATTCAATCAAATCAAAAACTATTCGCTAACCAAATTTTGTATCGATCAAAGATACTTTTTAAATAATTGATTTCTTCTCTTTTAAATAAAATATTGGAAGCATGGTATAATAATAGAGGTAAACTCGCTAGATGAGAGCGTACTGCCGCGAATGTCAAAACGAAGTTGACAACTCATATAAAATCTCGAAGCTATGAGAAAGACAAGAGAAAGAAGGAATTGGCGAAATGTAAACCAAGTTAAACAGTTGAAGCTGTCTTGTTGTGCTAATTTAAAATTGTAATAAATGATTGTTTTTCGTGTTTTTATTAATATTAAACTAATTTAAAATTGTTTCCAGCCAAACATCATTGAAAATTAAATAAAAAAACTATTAACTCCAAACAGGGAGCACATCTAAACAACAACAAAAATACAGCAGGAGGTACACAGCTGAGTTTGACAATATCGGCAGTAATGAAAAAGAGAGCACAGTGAGCGCTGCACCTACCTCTATTATTATACCAGGATCGGAAGCCCTCTACACTAGATACATGAAATTATTTATGAAATAATTTCACTTGATTCAAAAATTAAAAACAAGATAAAGAAGATTTCATACAAAAACTCAAAGGAGTTTCCTTGTTTTTCCAATAGAAGAAACAGTTTATTATTTGATATCCCAAAAAAAAATTCAACCCCCACCCACCCTTGAGAATGCATTTTATATACACAGTGTAACTCATCATTTTGGGATTGAGGTTTGTTAATATCTCGTGGAAGAATTAGGCAAAACTAGAAATTCTGCATCATTACTTTTGCCTACTTATTTTTATTACTTATTATTATTTTTGGCTAAATGTGGAATTTGAGCAATTTTTCTATATTTTGACATTGCTGTTTCGCTGTTAATCGTAGGAAACATTATTTTGGTGTCTCAAGCAAAGTTGTAGAAATTGAATTAGAGAAAAAAAAATTCAAAACAAAATTACCCAAAAAAACTGCCTCAATGTCGTAAAAATGTCATTTGTTTGAAATTGTACACCTTTTTTGGTCAATAACTGGGCTACACAACCACAAATATGTTTTTTTTTTTTACATTTTTCACTTTATTTCTATTCAAACAAATGTTTTTCAATTCATTTTATAGCTATTAAGGCAAAGAAAAGATGAATCTGTGGGAAATTCGTCGAATATGTTGATGTCGAAAGATGTTGATGATGCGTTCGATGGTTTGAAGACCATATTTCCAAAACTCTGCGATGATAAAATTAGATCCGGTATGTTCTATATTAATTGACTTAAATGTTTTCATATTTATATTTGTTTAACTTTCCTCTATTCCTATTGCTAATAAATTTTTTGTGCAAATCCTTTTTTTTCATTTTAAACCGGTAAACTCAATGAACCGAAATACACAGAGGGAAAAACCTATGGACTGAGTACATAAATTCATGTACTCATGACAGAAATTTCTGCACACAGAAATTTTACATTTTTCCTGTATTGAGTACATGTTGAAGTCTTTATTGAATACATAATGCTTTTAATCAGTGCTGTAGTCAATAAAGAATTTAATGTACTCATCACAAACTGTTCTAAATAAATTTATTTAATGAGTACAGTTCCAATGTAAGTAGTACATAGATTATTGACCTATTACATAAAATTTGTACAACATATATATGATGAGTACAGTATCTTAAAACCATTTTCGTGTACTCAGTGCACACATCATGTATTCATTACATATTTGTAGCACATAATTTTATGTACTCAGTACATAAATTATTTACTCATTACATATTTGTAGCACACAATTTTATGTAATGAGTACATACATAATTGACTCATTGCATATTTGGGTACATCATTTTATGTAATGAGTACATACATTATTGACTCATTACATATTTGAGCACATAATTTCATGTAATGAGTACATATATTATTGATTCATTACATATTTGAGTACATCATTTTATGTAATGAGTACATACATTATTGACTCATTACATATTTGAGTACATAATTTCATGTAATGAGTACATACATTATTGACTCATTACATATTTGAGTACGTAATTTCATGTAATGAGCACATATTAAAGACCTGTGCAAGCATACCACAAATGACTTGCAAGCCATCTACCATTGGGTTTTATTGGTTTTTTTATAATATCGTTTTTAATAATATCGATGGACAATAATGGTGATCGTCACACAAACCGATCTTTTTGGCCCATCTTGTTTCGTTTTCAAGATACGTCGTTCTTCTCAATTTTTCAGGTAATCATATCGACCGACCTCTCTACCTGTGCGTATCGAGTTCGAGACCCCCTTTAGAAAACCCAAATCCGGTGTTAAGTTTGGCCTATCTTACTTAGTTTTCGAGACATGGCGTTTTTCTTGTTTTTAAGGCTATCAAATCGTCAAAGTTCGAGACTTCCTCTTAATAACTCAAATTCAGCGTTATTTTTAACTAACCTTGTTTGGTTTTTTTGTTATCGACTGACCCTTAGAAATAGAAAGACAAAAAAAGCAAGAACTATTAAAATGTATAAATAGGTATATTTTTTCCAGAAGTTTAGATAAAATGATGAACATATAGAAAACATGTTTATATCATTTGCAGCAGAGTTGCAACTAAATTCTCAGTAGCCACATTCAATAGCTTGTTTCGTCCATTATTGGTGGCAACAAAGAGTGGCTTGTAAAACCACATCTCAATGAACAGCCAGATATTGCGGCAATCGTCAGGATATTTTATGTTGAGCACATGGAAAACTTTAAAGCACATATCAATGGCACCTATGAAAAGATAAGGAAATTATTTTATGATTAATATCTGTTAAATTTGTTTCTTTAAATTATATATGTCGATGGTCATACGTTGAAATTACGAGGTTTCAACACTGACACTTTTTTTGAAATTGAGTTATCTACGTCTAAAAATTTTTAATTTTTTACCGCATCTAAAAACGCATTCTGTAAATTTTTATAAAAATGTTGCTAATACAATTTTTTCCGAAGTTGGTAACACTGCAACAAACAAATTACCAAACTCCCATATAAAAGCTAAACAATTTTCTACTTCTCTTGTCAAATTTTTGATTTGTTAGTTACAAGGTGTCAACGTATGACCATCGATGTATATTGTATAATAATTTCGAATATGGAAATAAATAAACCAAATAATTAATAAATAAAACCAATCTAACCTGACATGCTACTGGCGATGTATTTAATTCCATCGAAGAAGACAAAAATATGTTTTGGCTTTAAAACGTCCTCACCAATTAATGCTTGAAGAGAAAGAAAAAGAGAAAGACAAAGAGAAACATATTGTAGATTATGCATTAAATAGAACAAATAAAAACTTAAAATCGAATTCAATTCGTGGTATGAATAAATATATATTACCAATAATGGGTTGAAATGAACGTTGTTTTGCATTGGCGTATTCATTCCAAGTATCTACTGACGCCGAGTGATGGAAAAATGCTGAAATCGAATCTTCGATGCTACGTTTTGTTTTTGTTCTCATGCCGTTTATAAATTCCGATGTCTTCATTGAAGTGGGCTTCAGGACTTCATGAATTACATGAAAAACAATGGTTGTTTTTGCAGCTGCGAATAAACAAATGAATTAGTGCGACATGTTTTGAGTTTTTCTATTTGAATAACTTACATTCGTTCATATTTTCATTATATTTTTTCAACATTTCTTTACATTTTTCATTTTTCAAAACTTTATCTTTTAAAGAATCGATGAAACAAGCGAGGAATTTATCCATTTTCAGAAAAATGTCGTTCATCTTTTCGTACATCGAAGTGAAATCAATGTCGATCTTTAAAATAAAATCAGTTAAGGTGATAGGAAAAATTAGGGCATATATGTAATACACTTACATAAACGTATCCCAGTGGTTCAGTATAGTGTTTCCATTTTGCGTAAACGGCCAGTGAATTTGTAGCTTTATTCATGATGAAATCAATGCGGGCTTGCGCTGTTTGTAGCCACAGATTCTTAATTTCATCAGCAGTTAAACTGGGGTCGTTGTTCAACTTTGAAATAGCTTTTTGCAATTCCTCATCGTTGATGTCATATATGCGCGATTTTTTGTTACCTCTATCGCATGATGGTGATGCCGATCTTTTTTCGGTGACATTTTTTGCTTTCTTGATGTAGCGCTGTTTATAATTATATTTCGTAATTAAACGACCATTTGCTGCTTTGTGGTAAGCACTTTCAATTTCTTGGGGAAATGTAATTTTGATTTCTTCGGCCAATAGTCGACACGTGTAAACATTCAATTTTATGTCGTGGAACAAAAAATAATTGATTATCATATCGCATAAATTCGCTCGCTCAACCTCGCTAAGTTTTTTGTCCTGGTTAGCAAGGAGCTCTTTGGCCACTTTACCCCCCCAATTGAAAATCGTAGTCAGCGTAATCTCACCACCATCATCATTTGCTTCATTTTTCTTATCAATTTTGAGTAACCGATGATCTGGGATCACAGTATTTGATTCATTATTGGTATATTTTGTATGTTGATATTGGTTGTTGCTCGTTGTAACGGGAATAGATCTCCATATTTTCCAATGATACAAAAAATGAGCTTGTATGCCTTCGCCGAAACCGTTGCGCAAAAGTAAAAGTTTGACTTGGCTTAATTCCATGATACTGAGCACATCGATAAACAATTGTTGCGCTACAAATTTAGAATATATGAGTTATACAGGGCAACATATCCCATTATAAACCATACTTAGATTATGGTTATGCTTTTATGTTTATACAATTTACCTGCAAACCATTCATATAATTGCAACATTCCCCAAGATGCAAGAAGTTCTTTCAATTCGGAAACTGATTCATCAGATTGATTTGACGAAAGGCAATCGATTTGAGGTGGAATTTTGAAATTATGTGGCAAGACTTGTGGAGGCATCACTAATTCAGCGTTTTGGTGTTTGTCCAGTGGTGCCATTAAATGCTGATTATCAATCGGTGCCGATCGCGTCGACCCCTCAGGAAACAAATAAGTTTGGATGTTCTGAGCTTCGAAATCAATAGTATTCGCGAATGCTTCTATTATAATATTGTTAAGTGACGTATCTTGGGTAGATGATGATGACTGTGTATAATTTGTATGATTACTCATTTTGAAATGAAAACAGGCGTTCGAGAAAAATTTATTTGAATGAATTTGAATAGGCAAATTTGCAGTAAAACTATAATTACATATCTAAAAAAACCAAGAACCAAAAAGGAAAAAAACAAAAAAAGCATCACGAATGGAAAGGAATATTATGTATATATATATATATTAGTAGAAAAGATATTAGTAATATTGCTTAGTGCGGAAAACATCAATCAACATAGAAGAATTGTCGTCTCTTCGGATACGATGTAAATTAATCGGTGGACCATTGAATTTGTCGACACATAAAATTACTGCATCGGTTGCATCACAATGACCGTTATCGGGTGAAACTGAATATGATAGGTAGTGATCCAAATATGTGTCGATTTGAACAGGTTTTGCGACAATAAATGGCAATTCAGACGTTGCTACAATAAAAATTTGTTCGATTTTGAATAGTTTTAAGCTGCTAGAATGCAAAGTCAGAAAGAAACCAGCTTTGTATTTATTTCCACGGTAAATGCATTTGGAATAAGTGCCAACAGTTATTTCTGGTACGAACATATCGCATACAAATTTATAAATGATAGAATAATATTCATCGTATAATATTCGATGGCGTTCTTCGATCGCAAGCAATTTATATGGAGGCTTCATGTATATTGAATTAGCGAATTTCAATTGGTATTTCTTGGCGAGGGAAACACAAATATTTACGCGACTTGTTATGTTGCGGGCGTACTGTTTATGCGGTTTATGGTTTGCTTCATACAGAAACGACCAATAATTTCGTGGAGCACCGGCCATCGCGATAACCATTGGATAATGTAGCATATGGTGGTGTTTCGGCTTCAATGTACTAAATGGAAACAATCGTTTATATTCGGAATGATGAATATATATAATTGTTTCAAGTTCATTGAGCATTTTTTTAGTAATTTTAAAACTGAGCAAAATATCGACCAGTTTAATCAGTGTTGTTAGTAGAGCCCAGACCTCGTCATTTTTGCAAATTTTATCTCCTATCATTAATGGAAGAAAATGTAAGAAACACATCATTTCGCGCGCACTCATTTTAAATTTAGAGTTCGATTGAATCGTTTCCAGCGAAATATCACCCGATTTATTGCCATTTTCTATTTCGCCGTAAACAAATGATCTTTTTCGCGAATTTAATAAATCGAGCGTAAAATAATGTTTTACGTTAATGAAGTCATTCAAAATTAATTGCAAATCATAATGGCAAAGGCCTTCGAATACGTCGTGCATGAAATCAACTGAAAAATTGGTTGTAACATGAAACGAATTTAAAGAATGAAAAACGCACATTTCATGTATTCCTGTTAATTTAAAATTATTACTGGCAACGTCAGTTTCATAATTACTGAGCGTGCGCAAATGTGAGTCGTTTGCGCCACACGATGACTGCGTACTTATTTTGTGTTCCTTACAAAATCGACAGAAATAATTTGCACTGAAGCCGCCAAATCCCAAAACAGTATTCACACCTAAATTATCCCCTACAATCAAACCAAGAACAAAATAAACAATTTGTGCACCACGTGACGTTTGAATCGGAATGCCTTCTTCCAATTTTTTTAATTCGTGAACCAGTAATGACAGACACTTGAAATTCCCAAAATCCTTGTAATCTTTTCCTTTTATTGTTGCTGCTAGAAAAATTTCGGACTTTTTGCAAAAAGGAAATGCATAATAAATCATTGTGACAGGTGCAGCATGAGAGCCAAGAGGATTATTTACTTCTACATCATCGATGTATAAAAAATACGGTAACGCGATTCTACCAGAGTTTTCGAATGGTTGCTTTTTATGCTGCCACAATTTAGAATATATGAATTCGCCATATATAGATGAGAGGCATGAAGTGTTACTGATTTCATTCAAACATTGCAATAAAAAGTCATTTTGCTCAAAATATTTCTGGAATTGGAATGAAATTGGAAGCAGTGTGCCTTTCGTCACCTGCTCAGCGAGAATGACTTCATTATGCAAATGAATTTCGCTTATAGTATTATTAATAGTGATTTGTTGTAGTGGCGCCATGAAACCACCTTCTTCGAGTTTCTTGAACAGAAGATATTCTGAAGAGCAATCTGTGAATCCACTTTCAATACTTTTTAAAAAGTTATGAAGATGCAACTTACCTTCACTACCCGTTGAATAATGGTCGTTTACGTAATTTTTGAAAGTAGATAGTATTGGCTGTATCACATTGAAAACCATGTTTTGTTTAATATCAGTTACGTTTTTTCGGGTTAAATTTGGCGAACTATGCAAATTCATAAGGAACTGAATGGCATTGAATGATGATGGCTTTGTGGCTATAATTTCTTCACCAACTTCTTGTGAAGATGCCTGAACGGGCGTAGAAGTTAAAGTATCAGAAAAAGATGTAGAAAAATTAGCTGGAGAAAAGTCCAAAGAATTTGTAGAAGAAGAAGCAACATTAATAATATGCGGTGGAGAAAGAGCCGTTTTATTTAACGATTCCTCGCTTTGCTTTCTTGATAATTTTGCACGCGCCAAATGAGTTCGAAAATGCCGACCAAAGTCGTACACATTATAAAACATGGCCGTGCAGGTTCGGTATTTGCAACGATATTCGGCATCTTTTGGATTTAATTTGTGTGTGCTTTTAAAATGCTCAAGTAATTTTTTCCACTCTTTAAAAAACGTGCAACACTTAAAACATTCCATTTTTTAAAATAATTATCGCAAATATATATTTAAGCTCCTCTTACAAAAGAAGGATTACTTTAATACAAAAAGTATGTTTGTTGATAGAAAACTTAAATACACGGCACATTAAATACAAATTAAATAAATTAAATATATGAGGTGCATCGCAAACATCAAAAACAACACGAAATATATTAGTTGATATACAAGCACAAATAAGTTAATAAAACATGCAGATAATTAGCTAATACTTACTCTGACACAATTACAATTCGTTAATTGGACTAGCTGATTGTTTTTGAACCTGCTTTCTCCTTGTATAAGTATGACACTTCACTTCACTTTAATTTACTAATTTTCAATAATTTATAAAAACGAATGTTGCTTATTTGCATATCAAGAAACGAATGACACAAAATAGCAAAATCGTATGCCGTTGAGCTTAATCGTATGCAAGCGAGACATGTACTCAGTCAATATTTATGTATTGAATAAATGGCTCACTTTAATCGCATAAGTAAGACATGTAATGAGTCCATATTTTATGTATTGAATACATGTGTCACTTTAATCGATGTACACACGTGCTCTGTAGTGAGTGAATAACACGTTTACCATGCCGTTGTGCAAGCGAGAAATGTACTGAGTCTATAGTTTATGTATTGAGTACATTTCTTGTTAAACTTTACATAAAATATTGATTGAGTACACGTTGCTTCTATTTATTGAAGTCTGCAATGTATTCAACACATATTTCGTTGTATTGAATACATTTTTTATTCATTTTATAAAGTGAATAAACGCATATGTAACCAGTACACGCTTACTTTACTCAGTACATGCAGCTCTCGTTTCGTTCTCATACAAGACGCAGTACATAGATTTTACATAGATGTCTCTGTACTCATTACATGACTTTTTCTCTTAGTGTACATACGAAAATTAATGAAAAACGAAGCCTTCACAAACTTACTGAAAAACAAACACATGAATGCCTGGCTCTAAAAGAAATAATCGAGGGAGTTTTAGGAAAAAATCGGGTACAGTCAGCCGATATAAAGAAATCCATGACGGTAAAATTACTATTTCTTGTATTTTTGCCACAATTCCCCCAAGAATCGGACGAACAAGGTGAGGGATAGGTAAGTTTGTTTTGCATTTTTTGTTTCTCTTATTCAATATCTACATTGTAAATCTCTTATTTGCACGTAAATAGGCAAAAGAAAAATGATGCAGAATTTCTAATTTTGGCAAATACTTTTACGAGAGATTAACCGGAGTCCCAAAACGATGACCTCAAAAAAGTTGCACAGTGATATTGTACCCTTTTAAAAGGTTGGCAAACTGCCCAGACATGTTCCAAGCATTTTACAATCGGCTTTAAGTCGGTTATTAAATCAGAAATACAAAAAAAAAAAAAAAAAGAAGATTTCCCAACCTCTACCTACTTAAAGATAGAACACCTTTTCTTCCACCTTGTATTTTAAATGGGAAAGTTAAGGCCCCTTTTAATTGTCAATATCTCAAAATTTGAGATTTGAATGCTAGAACTTCAAAATGCTATCAGTAAGATAATTTTGGAAATTTTTTGGTTATTTGTTCAAAACAATGTGTTTTTGCTCAAAATAATATGTAATTTTAAGAAATTAAAAAAAAAAAAACTTTGCCTCCGGTAAGATAAGCCCCTTTTCCTGTGAAACATCACATATAATCACGTAATGGTTCATGTTTTAAATTTTTATTAGCCAATGGATTAAATTTTTATACAAACACACTCTGGGAAATGGAAACATTTCCGGATATAAGTACGAAACATTCCATAGAAAGTAGGACGTATTCCCTTTCATTAGACACTCCATTTATTTTTTTACACACTATGTCATTGGAGGGAAACATTCGTTTCCGCTGGCTTGGAAATGCATGTGGAAACAACAACAAATAAATAACAAGTAAAAATGGTTAGCCTGGCCCGGATTCGAACCCGGGACCTCTGAGGTGCCAGTCAAGAACGCTACTACCGAGGCTGCCTTATTATTCGAGATTATATTATTGGAAATTCAATTTAAATTGAAATTGCCCCAAAACAAGCAAAAGTTTCCACATGCATTCCTTAAGAAGCGATTTGGAAACGATATCAATTTAAAACTTCCCATAAGTTTCCAAAAGATACGATGAGGAATGTTTCCCCATCACTTCTAATGCTACTGTTTCCACATACGTTCTTAAGAAAGCCGTTTGGAAGCAATACCAATTTAAAACTTTTCATAAGTTTCCAAAAGACACGATGAGGAATGGTTCTAAATCACTTCCATATGAATGCCAATTTTCCCAGAGGGAAGTACTAAATTTGTCTAAGCAAATCATTAAAAATAATTTTTTCTAAGACCTTAACATTGAGACCTTAATATTTGAAAAAAAAAAACAAATTAAAAAATTAAAAAAAGCTATCCTGGACACTGGGTAGTTTTGAATTCCATACCAAAATTTTTTCCTTTTTTCAACTTCCATTTAAATTTACCTAAGAATTTGTATTGCTTTTGTCATTCAAGGCACAAAGAGCTTTCATTTTCTCAATCTAGAGAAAATTTAAAGTTTTTTGTTACAGTTTCGGTTGGCTGCCAAAATGTTTTTAATACTTTTTGTTTTAGTTTTTTCCGAAAAACTTTTGTATAAAACCACAAAAAAAAACTTATGCAAATGTTATCAGATGACAGCGTTAAACAACTATGCTGTGTCATCAACTTGTGGTTCCAGCGTAAGGAAGGCTCAATTCAAGTGAATCATTATTTAACCATTTGATGACCATTGGGATACGGTTGACCCTTTTACTTTACAATTTTTCCTGGAAAAACTATGCAATCGATTTTAATTTCACAAGGTTTCATTTAAAAGGGAATGAATGTTGCTTTTAGAAAGTACATACTTTTCAAGGGTAATTCATCCCTTTGCATACCAGACCACCCCAAAATCTTTACTTTTTCTACTCCTTCTATATATATATATAACTGGCCATTTCAGCCCTTGAAAGGACTTTGACCTGGCGTTTTTTGATCAATTATGTTGTGCGTGTTATTAAGTTTGTACACAATTGGCCGAGAACCGGACCTACATGCTTAACGCCGACTCCGAACGGCGATGAACGGAATGTTCTCGTTCTCAAAAGCTTTACATGGCATTTTGATTACTCTCTGAGGTTTGCCATTGTCTGCAGAGAGGTGGCGGCCGTACAGAAAAATTATTTTAATTCAAATAATTTTCTGTCGCTGCTGGGGTTCGAACCTGGGTCTCCAAAGTTCGTTGACATAGCGGCCACGCACTTTAACCAACTACGCCACGGACGCCACTCACTCCCACTTGGGGGTGGGAGAACTACAGGTACAAAATTTATGGTAAAGTTGCAAGCAACCTTCCACTTTCTAACACAAAATAACAAAAAAATACAGTCCAATTTGACAATCCACACGGCCAACAAATCTGGTGGGACCTCTGATCCCAATGATCTTCATCGGTAAAACTCTATGACATATTTAATTATGTTGAAGTGTTAATTTATTTGAAATAGAAATAAATTTCCATTTTTAATCAATCATTGATCAAATTTCCATTTTTGGAAACACAAATAGCATTGGTTCGATGGTCTTGGAGCAGAGAATACATCCTTAAGTCCTGTTTCACTTTTGCAGAGATAATGATCACACAGAGTACTGACCTTCATAAGTTTGAATCGCTTAGGTCCCTGTCTTACAACTTCGCGAAGTGGTCTCTTGCGGTTGTTAAACGAATCGATAATTTGAGTAACCAGTTGCGTGCGGACTTCCAATACAGATATTGAAAAGATGAAAGTAGAATAAGGCTGAAATAAAATAACGAAATCAAAAACAGTTTAATTTTCTTTGCAATGGTAGTACTTTGACCTCTCTGAGTGTTGGTTAGAAGAAATTTCCAAAATAGATCAAAATTTCGTTAAAAAAAATCCCAAAAAATCTAATATCTGGCCTTCTTTAATGTTTGACATCGAATGAAAGGTCAGATTTTTAGGAAAATTTAGCCTATTTTGTGAATATCTGTGTGGCGTCCACGGCGCAGTGGGTAGAGTGCGTGACCCATACGCTAAAGAACCCTGGTTACATTTCCATCTGACACAGAATGTTTTTTCAATTAAATTAATTTTTCTGTTCGGCGGTCACCTCTCTGCAGACAATGGCAAACCTCAGAGAGTAAATAATGCCATGTAAAGCTTCTTGATAACATGAACATTAGCCTTTCGGAGTCGGCATTAAACTAGCGGGACCAGTTTTCGATCGATTGTGTACAAACATTCAATAACACGCATAACACAATTTTATCATAAGAAGTTCGGTAAAACTCCTTTCAAGGGCTGAAATGGCTAGTTTTTATATATTTATTGTGAATATCTTGAAACACTCTTAAAAAGGTCAAAGTACCACCAGAAAATAACCAGGAAAGGTTATTTTTTAACCTTTTATTGGATGCCAAGCATTACATCGTAGCAAATAAAGAAGGCCAGATATTAGATTTTTTGGATTTGGGAATATATCCTAGGCCAATAGTCATATGGAGGTCAAGGTACCACCATTGCAATGGTAATTTTTTAAACTTTCATTGGTTAACTTTTAAGATATATTAAAAACAACGAGTTTTCATCCAGAAAATCAAAAATAGACCTCATACTTTTCGTTTGCGTACTGTCAACGAGAGTAAATAGTCGCATACATTTTTAACCGTTGGCAACCATTGGGACATATAGGTTCAATGATTTTTTACACCTTTGCAGGTAAAGAAATTGCTTTCAGCGAATTTGGAGTCGCTGAACATGAATCTGATGTCGGATTCGCTAATTCCCTGCTGTTCAGGAGCGGTTATCAAAGGGTTAAAGAAAGCTCGTTGAAAAAAATAACTGAACGTAAATTTAATTTATACAGATAAAAATTACTTAAATAAACTGAGCACGTCTCAAAAAGAAGAAAAAAAAAATAAAAATAAAACATCATTAAAACCATGCCAATGACTGGAGATAATAGTGAATAATAATAAAGGGTTAAAAGCTGGTTGAAGTAAATGAACGGACGGGTTTTGCGAGTGCGATGAGATGACGTTTTTGTTATTCTCCTGAAGAAATAATTTCAAGAATCTGACCATGAATCATTCGATTTTGTGAGTCGAGATAATATGTATTATATAAAAATATCATCATGTCCCTCAACTCGGGGGATGTATGTCATACCGTAGCCTTGACTCTGTATTTTACTTTAAAAGCGTTACATCATATTTCGAATTTGTTTTTATATTGTCACTTTTATAATGTTGTCAACCTTTAGGACACTTCAGCTCAGTACAAATACAATCAATGTTACCTTTACACATATGTTAATATATTTTTATTTTTACTTTACAGATAATTAACAGCCGTCACGGACCACAAGTATCCATCATAACCACCAGTTGTGTTGACTGAACACAGCGCCTTTATTACCCAAAGTAAGTTTATTAAGCATTAAAAAAAAAATTTTTTTTTAAACCGCAAAATTTAAAATTTATTTATTTATTTTAAAGTTCATTGCCAACAATTTGAAAAAAAAAAACTATTTTAATGGCAAAACTTTTGAGTTAAGTCTGTAAGCGTGCTCCATGATTACTACTAGTACAGTTTATTTTAGCTTCGAGTTACAACAAAATATATAGCAAAAATATTGATTGACTAAGATGGCAAAAACAAAAACGCCTTAAAACCGCCTCAAAAACGCCTCGAAAACATTAACGCGTCATTAAATTCCATTGAGAAATATGCAAATTTTGCTTTTGTTACAAGAGTGGCAAAAATCAACCCATCCGCCGACATCTATTTAACGAGCTGCTTTGTATGTAGCGCAACTTTGCAAGTGTGGCAACTATGCAAATATTTTTTTTTGCATTCTGTTTGAGTGAAAAACGTCTTAGTGCCGGTTACACTTGATTCACCCTATGGCTTCCTCATGATTTGTTATTGTTTTTTGTTTTTATTTTTACTTTTATACAATAATTTTGCCTGCAGTTGTTTTCTTGTGTGTTGCGGCACATGATGATAGTTGAAGGTCATTCATGAAAATGAAAAACGACACCAGGCAAACCACACCGCACGGAATCAATAAATGCTGACCAAGCGAACTTTAGTAGTTTGAATGCCGTATTTTATAGCTTTGTACAGATAATATGGGATATTTTTATATCTATTGATATTTCAGTCTATCGCTGAATATCGTCTGCAGAAAAAGATACAGACTAGTGGAAATTAGTAGCTGCCGACAAAATTAATAGAGAGTGTAATTGTATAGAGCTTTTTTAAGGTATTTTATACCGCATATGTTCTAGACGGTGATCATATTTGTAGCAAATTTTTGTATTTTTGGTATTTTGAAATGACAAGAAAATAGGAGTATTCTCGCAGTATTGCAGCGTTGCAAAATTCGTAAAAATGTAAACTTTCAATACTTTGTTTTGTTCACAATTTTGTTCACAATATTATCTAAATTGTATTGATTGACCAGATGGGCGCTCTTATTGGAGGATATTGACTGAATTTGATGAAGACATTCTTGTCACTCTGTAAAGCCACTATGGAATTTTCCACAATGCTTCTAAATCATTGGAATGGAGATCGACGGTGCTTGCAGCATTCGATAAAAACCGTTTTCGACATATATAACGTGTGACAAGAGATTATTTTGGATTTTTACTATCATTAATCATCAATAGCCCACAATTCAGCAGAAGCCTCCTATGAATCTTCAGTTGGGTATTGTTTTGTACCGACATGGAGCGCCTGGGGATAATGCAACCATTCGAAAAATAGCCACAATATTAGGGGTTGGAGATGGGGAAATTTATAAAATAAAGTTTAGAGTCTTCCAGCCTTTCCTGCGTCACCAACCCAAATATATTTAATGGCCTGATCCAAACTTAAGGCAAGATATTGTCAACAGAACATACCATGAGTTGCCCCACTGTGTAGGGTATATTGATGGCACTGAACTTATACTTGCCAAAGCACCATTTGTCAACCGCACAGCATATATTACATTAAAGCACAAGTGGTATTCGATTATCATCTAAAGATTCGCCATGTTGCAGTATACCATTTTGGAAGTGACCATAATGTGCGCATAAGTATTGCGGACCAGTGCCTGTTTCAGCGAAAAAAAAAAAGATTTTTTAAATTTTTTTTTGCAACCGCACCCAAAACACGGGTGCAACCGTTGCACAAATTGCACGAATTGAAAAACACTTTTCCCTTGTACTTTGCTGTTGTGTCGTTGCACGGATTGCATGATTCTGCAACTTTTGCAATTCTTACACCTTGCAAGATTTTGCAAGACTCCGAGAATACCCCTAAAATTTTAAGGCCTCTATTCAGCTCTCAGGTAATTACTCAAGAAAAATGTTACTTAAATATATTTCTTGAGTTTGAAATAGTACTAGGGTTGACTTTAAAGTCTTGTGGTAGACAAATAAAAACAAATATTTACAATCAGAAACAGCTTTATTATTTTTCAAAATATTCTCCATGAAAATTGATGCACTTTTGCATGCGCTTGAACCAATTTTCGAAACACTTTTCTCACTCCGTTTGAGGTAGCTCCAAAACATGTATCAACCATGGTATAATAATACATGGTAGCATTGACAACTGCTTATTTTCTCTTCAACAGGAAAACATAAATTGTCAAACACAGCTTGTTGTGCAAATACATCAGCAGCTGCTGTGGTTGTTGTTTTTTTTTCACTTCAACGTTTTCAACATTGCTTGTGTTTTCAATGGCGGATTGTGAGCGCTCTCTTTTTGAGTATATTTTTTGACAGTATATGATTTCCCAAGCAACTGTCAATGCTACCATGTATTATTATACCATGGTATCAACCGCTTCTTCAGGCGTCGAAAAACGTTGACCTCGCAATATATTTTTGATCTGCGGGAGTAAGAAGAAATCCTTGGGTGACAAGTCAGGACTGTACGGCAGATGAAACATCAATTCGATGTTTTGAATGCTCAAAAATATTTTTGTTTGATTTGATGTGTGAGAGCTTGCATTGTCGTGGTGGAGAATGATTCGTTCATTCATGAAATGAATGATTTCCCTGATTTTTCCGAACACTTCTGACAAATAAATGCTGTTGAATACCATTCGGAATTAACCGTTCTATGTTGCTCTAATGAAATGTTGGCCGCATGTCCAGTTGTTTCGAAAAAACAGGCGACCAATTGCTTTGAAATGCTACGTGCGCGAACAACTTTTGTTGTATTTGGCTCATCTTGAAAGACCTATAGAGTCGATTGTTGTTTATTTTCGGGTTCAGTTTATAGTTAAATTTATAATTTTTTAAACAACCAGTTTATTTTTTCTGGTGCGAATTTGCACTAGTATGGGTTAGAAACATACTAGAAAACATACAAGAAACTCCATGGATTAGAAACAAGTGAATAAAAAAATGTTCTTTTCATATTGAACATTCACAATTAGCTGCGTGTTATTAAGCTGTCAAATTGCTCATCTAACCAGAGTTGCAAACTTCACTACTACTTTGCTACTTTAGGGTGAACGTTAAGCAAGGCGATGTGTAGTTTCTATGCGATTGTAAATGACTTCTAAATGACTGATTTTTTTAAAATTGTGATTTTATAGCTTAATGGTTCACAGCTTACAAAAATTCGATGTGAAGAGAAATTAAAAATTGTATTGTAGTTAAAATTAAATTAAACTTAAAATTACAAAAATTTAATCTGTTGGATAAAAACATTTGTATTAAAAAAATTATTGTGAGAGTTTTTACCAAGAGGGCGACTGACCCCCCCTGTCCCCCCACTTCCGGCGCTCTGATAAGAAGGAGTAAATATTACATCATGACTGATTAACAGACCTATTTACAATTTATTTACTGTCAATTTACAAGAAATAATTTGTTAAAATTTTGTCAACTTGACTTGTAAAACTTTTTTAAAATAAAAATATGAATTTATCGTGGAGAATTTGTTAGTTCTTTTGATATTATATATTTAAATATTGAAACCTTTAAAACAATGGCACAAAAAAATGCCTTTCTCCTTTCTTTTAGAAGTTATATTGGTTCAAAGTTATTTCTTAAAAGTGTGATAACTCGGATAGTTTAACAGTTACTATAAAAAACTATATATCAAATTGAATGATAAAAATATGACTTTTTTGTTATAATAATAAAAGACTTCGATAATATTGAATTTTTTTCTTTAAAATAAGTTTATCGAACGAACAAATCTTAAAAAAATGTAAAATCGTTATGTCTGAAAAACCATTAAGAAATTTAATAAAAATTTCAACAAGTATAATAAAGGCAATCAATTTACCTTTTCAATGATAGCAGCTGTAATGAAATATCTTCGAAACTTTCAGAGATAACACACTTTTTAGATGGAACTTTTAACCACTATATATTCTAAATCAAAAGAGAACTACACTTTTTTTCACAATCTTTTTAAACGCTTACATATTTTAAATCATTCACAAATATTTAAGACAAGAAAATAGCTTTTAGAATTGAACAAGAATAGGAAATATTTACAGTTGTCAATATATTTACTATTGTTAATATGTTGAACTTTGTCAACTCGCCGGAATAGGTCTGTAAATGTGCAATATAACATCATTCAAATGGCGGTCTCGGATGACCCTGCAGTAGCCCTTCATGTCAACCCATTTTTGCATCACATTTCCAATGGTTTCGACCCCTATATCAGCAATAGCACGAACAATTTTATGTTTAAGTGCTTTTAAAGTTTCTGGATTGTCGGCATAACATTCATCTTTAATGGCACCCCAAAAAAAAAAGTCTAACGGTGTTGAAAAGTCGCCGAGATTAAAATGCGCCTCATCCGAAAATATGATTCTTATGAGCCTACAGAGATGCGATATCGAAGCGGATGTTAATTTGCCTTCCCATGATCTTTTTTGTACCGTTGAGTTATGAAACTGAGTTTCTGTCACATTTTTGAGCGCGAAATAGCTGTCAGTGTCAAAATAACATGTGATTTAAAAAGAAACCAACCGATGTGACCCTACCCTAAATTAGAAGTTTACTTAATCTTTTTTCTAGTAAATTGCTAATTGAACCTAGTCTTACCTTAAAATTCAAATTAAATACTCATATTACTCAGTCATAAACTTTTCAAACACGGATACACGTGACCTTTTGTTTTGTTTTCTCTTCTACCATAATCCATGGATCGAAGTCTGCAATTTTTTTTTATTTTGGACTGTGTTATTATTGTCTTACAAATATGGTGCACTAGCTTATAAAATTGAATACTTAGTAACTAGACAAAAAGTTGTTTTAATAAGAGTCAATAAATAAACCAATTTATATAGCATTGAGAAAAAACTGAGTGGTAATTAAAATAAATATATGTCTATATTCCAAATGAGAGATATTAAGTCATTAAGTGTCGGTTGAAAGTACAAATTGAGGTCAATAAATGAAGTGGTGAGGCATTTAAATCAATGAAAAATAAATAATGAGAAAATGGAAATGTTTACTAAAAATAAAGACATCAGTTATTAGAAATCAATTTTATGACAGAATGGAAATTGGGGTGCTCAATTTTGGCGTGAAATATCTCCAAAATACATGCTATGAATTTTAATGTTGAACGCCACCGACCGGAGAATATTCAACGTGCACTATAAACATCGAAACAAGCATTCGTATACTCTAAGTTTGAAGCCAATTCGACAATTAATTCTGGAGTTATCCTGTTTTTATTGTTTGAGTTGTATCAAAGAATATACAATATATAGAATGCGCATCTCATATAAGAAGAAATTTTGTTTGCGGGTCGTAATATTACGACCCGCTCTCCAACATTGCAACCCGTTCACACCAAACATGACAACCCGCTCTCATATTCCATACCGCAACGTGTTGTGCGCATTGTTGTTGTTGCACCATTACTGGTGCATTGTTTTTGTTATCAAACCTGTCTGTGTTCGCTTGCTAAAGTGATGGGATGAGAGAAGGGAGTCGGAATTTGTATACTTTCGCAACTTCGTGGGCGCAGCTGATTTTTCGGTTTTCGATCAAATTAATTGCAATTATGCTTTTTTGGTAATAAAAAATAAATAAAAAAATAAAAAAAAACACGACATAAGACACATTATATAGAGAAAGAAGGAGCATAATAAGAATAAAAATAAGAATAAGAATAAAAAGACTAAAAATAAGAATAAGAATAATAAAAACAAAAATAAGAATAAGAATAATTACAATAAAAATAAGAATAAGAATAATAAGAAAAAAATAAAAATAATTATAAGAAATAGAATAATAATAATAAGAATAAGAAGAAGAATAAGAATAAGAATAAGAGAAAGAATAAGATAAGAATAAGAATAAGAATAAGAATAAGAATAAGAATAAGAATAAGAATAAGAATAAGAATAAGAATAAGAATAAGAATAAGAATAAGAATAATAATAAGAATAAGAATAAGAATTAGAATAAGAATAAGAATAAGAATAAGAATAAGAATAAGAATAAGAATAAGAATAAGAATAAGAATAAGAATAAGAATAAGAATAAGAATAAGAATAAGAATAAGAATAAGAATAAGAATAAGAATAAGAATAAGAATAAGAATAAGAATAAGAATAAGAATAAGAATAAGAATAAGAATAAGAATAAGAATAAGAATAAGAATAAGAATAAGAATAAGAATAAGAATAAGAATAAGAATAAGAATAAGAATAAGAATAAGAATAAGAATAAGAATAAGAATAAGAATAAGAATAAGAATAAGAATAAGAATAAGAATAAGAATAAGAATAAGAATAAGAATAAGAATAAAAATAAGAATAAGAATAAGAACAAGAAGAAGAAGAAGAAGAAGAAGAAGAAGAAGAAGAAGAAGACGAAGAAGAAGAAGAAGAATGAAAGTAAGAGAAGCAGAAGAAGAAGAAGAAGAATAAGAGTAAGAGAAGAAAAAGAAGAATAAGAAGTAGAAGATGATGAAAAAGAAGAAGAAGATGAAAGAAGAAGATGAAAAAGAAGAAGAAGATTAAGAAGAAGAAGAAGTAGAAGAAGATGATGATGAAAAAGAAGAAGATTAAGAAGAAGAAGAAGAAGAAAAACAAGAAGAATAAGAAGTAGAAGAAGAAGAAGAAGAAGAATATGATGATGAGAAAGAAGAAGATGAGAAAGAAGAAGATGAAAAAGAAGAAGAAGATTAAGAAAAAGAAGAAGATTAAGAAGAAGAATAAGTAGAAGAAGAAGATGATGAAAAAGAAGAAGATTAAGAAGAAGAAGAAGAAGAAAAAGAAGAAGAATAAGGAGTAGAAGAAGAAGAAGAAGAAGAAGAAGAATATGATGATGAGAAAGAAGAAGATTAAGAAGAAGAAGAAGAAGAAAAAGAAGAAGAAGAAGAAGAAGAAGAAGAATAAGAAGTAGAAGAAGAATAAGAAGTAGAAGAAGAAAAAGAATATGAAAAAGAAGAAGATGAAAAAGATGAAGAAGAATAGAAATGGGAACAAGACTAATGAGATGATAAGACTTAAAAGAAGAAGAGTATACAAAGATGAACAACTTTTCTAGGTTGTCATTATTTTGAGTTTTCGTTGCTTTTTTAAATTATCAATCTTTTCTACGGCCCAAGAACAATGTTTTCGTAAAAGGATTAATATAAGGTAGTCCAAAATTTTTAATTTGTGATCAGAGCAGGTTTCGTTAAACCATTCTGGAGTAGCTCTTTTACAAGATTCAACAATAAAAGCTTTAATACCAATTTTATACGGTTGTGTTGTAAAGATATTGTTAAATATAATAACATGTTTTTTGTTTACTTCTAAAAACTTTTGAGATGGTGCTACTAAATTTCCAAAATCGGTGACTGATTCATAGTTTTTGTGAAAAATGAAAAGTTCACTAGGAACAGATAAAACCTCATCTTCTTTTCTTAGCTCTTGATAACATTTATCGCAATTCAATTTTGGAATGATTTTGTAGGCTACATATCCTATAAAATATCTAATGGATACTAGTTCAAGATTCATTTCTTTGCAATTCGCGAAAGCATCCTCTATAAAATAATCAACATATGAATCGCTATTGAAATCAATCTCTATGGAATCATTCCTATATGATTCTTCATCAAAATCTATTGCAGTATTAATACCCTCTTCAGACAATAAATTTGGATCTATATTAAAATTTAAATCAGTTACCTCTTCACAATTGCTGAATGAACTTAATTGAACAATTTTTGAAGTCATAAGTTTCGCTAATATATTGTTTATTTCAGATACAGAAGGATTATTATTATTTCCTCCTTTTTGACGTAGTCGTGCAAAAGTATTCTCAAGCTTATCTTGATTTAATGATTTTGTCATTATAAAAAACAAATCATTATTTTTCCCTAAAACGTGATCAACTAAAAGAAGCAATGAATTAAGTGTCGTTTTCATACCGTCAAGAAAATACACTCTCTTTTTTTTGTCAACAAACGAAACTTGTTTGAGATATTCCAAAAAAAATTTTACAAATTCATGTGCCTGATTATTAAGCTGAATTGCAGATCGGTAGCAATTATCCGAATATAAAGAACCACTATTTAAACAATCAAATATTCGGTCAACTTTTTCAATGAAATGAGCTGTTGATAAAGCTACTTCTTTAGAATTTTTTTTTAAACCTACTGTGTCAAGTATAGTCTTAATGGCAGCTTTAACTGTTTGACTAAATACTTGTGTTGCAAATTTTACTCTCATTTTTTTTGAAAGAATTTGGGAAAATGTGTTGTCTTGTTAATTTCGGACACATTTTTGTTTTTGCATTAACCTCCATTTCCCAAAGTTCTTGGACAATTTTAAAACTAACAATCCCATGAGGTGTATTTAAATTACAATTCAGCAACCCATTTCTTAAAGATTTCACTAAATGTGGAAAATCATACATGCAATTTATGTTTCTGTTTTTGAACTCAAAGAAGGGCTTTTCTAAAGTGACTCCTAAGCTATAAAAACTTTTTCTATTTGAGGATCCCTGGTCGCAAATTAAAACTCTTACCGAAACTCCAATACTATCTATTATGTTTATATTTTCAATAATAATTTTGCAAAGATTATCAGCAGATAGGCCATTTTCTGATATAAAATAATTTAATATAATGGTCCAATTGGAAAACATTGATTTAAGCATAAATACACACACACTTGCTTACCAATAATTTTGGTTCTTTCAAAACCGTTGTCTTCAAAACCATCTATAAGATATAATTTTAAATTATACCTTAAATCTTTTCTGATTGCCATTTCGTCCATTAACAAAATCATATTATCCCTTTCACTTTCTTTTAATTCGGAGCATCTGTTTTTTAAAGTGTCAAAAGCAGAATTTTTAAATCCTGGCTGAAGAAACTTTATAGGAGCCCATCGATTTAAAGTAGAGACATGCGGTAGATTGAGATTTAACTTATTTCTCAAAAATATATATGTAAGTTGATTGCGATATATAATATATATTTTGAGCCAACAACTTAACTTCATCAGAATATTCTTTAGGTCTTGAACTTACTAATAATTTGCAAAAAATTTTAGACTCTTCACTAACAGTTTCTAAGCCTTCAATATCTTTTTTTATTTCCTGAACCGACCTTTTTTTATTAAGTGATAATTTAAACTATTTAGTATGTCTTTTAAGCTTTCCTTCTCTTTGCAATTTCTTATATTTTCTAAGTATTTTATTATATTTCTTCTTATAGAATTCAGTTAATTTAACGTATTTTTCGCAATTACTGCAATACCCTTCAATATCGTCGCTAAACTTTCGTCTTTTAGATGGAGATTCGAAGTAAGAAAAATCTTCCTCCAAGTGCTCTTCTACAACTTCATTTAAATTAAGTGTTGGAATAGCACCAGATTTAAGTTTTTTCTTTCCTATAAATGAGCTAAAAAAATGGCTGTCGCAAATGTACAAATTTGAGCCGTAGTCCAAATCTGAAATATTGCATTTTTCTCGCCATATTTGACCTATTGCTAAATCATGGGAAGGAAATTTGAATAATTTAATACTCGGAAAATTTCTTTTTGATTTTTTGCATGTCTGCACACAGCATTTAATGCCAGACTTCAGATTGTTTTTTTTTATTATATTTTTTGACATCATAACGACTTGTCGCATCAGCAATTCATATAATAATAAAATTTCAAAAAGGCCAGCAAAGCTATGAATGCCGATCATGCTAACATGATCAAGCTCACAAAAACATTGTGCGCTTTGTCAAACAACACCACTCCTGTTGCCATGGTATAATAATACATGGTAGCATTGACAGTTGCTTGGGAAATCATATACTGTCAAAAAATATACTCAAAAAGAGAGCGCTCACAATCCGCCATTGAAAACACAAGCAATGTTGAAAACGTTGAAGTGAAAAAAAGCAACAACCACAGCAGCTGCTGATGTATTTCCACAAAAAGCTGTTTTTGACAATTTATGTTTTCCTGTTGAAGAGAAAATAAGCAGTTGTCAATGCTACCATGTATTATTATACCATGTCCTGTTGCAACCGTTGGTTGGTTCGCGCCAAATGTTCGATGTTGCTTGATGTTGCTCACATCGCATTTTCGTCTTGTTGCTACCCCCCGCATCTATGAGTAAGAAAGAAAAATGTTTGCGTTTTGTGCCAAGATGCGCATTCTATATATTGTATATTCTTTGGCTGTATCTAAGCCTGATGTCTCATATTGAACAGGACATCCCGTTCCCCATCCTCTCAAACATGATCTCCATCACTAAAATGTCAGTTTTAATATTTTTCATACTGAACCATTTGATGCCCGAATTAAAAATGGTGGGGCTGCACGTGTTTTGAGGAGAAATATGTGTTAGTCTTGGCTCAAATATGAACTGAGAATAATTGCAAAGTCTTTTGTGTTCTAGTTCGTTTGTAAGAGGATGTTATCTACTCGTATAGTCAACATTGGGAAGTGGTTGGACAAACTAAACTCATTTTCATGTTTCTTTTTTTTAATAGCTTTCTTACCTTTATTTATTTATTTTTTTCCCTTGGTTTTACAAAATGACAATTATTTCAATGTTTTTAAACAATTTTTGTAAAAACACTTTTTTCGCGAAACGATCTTGATCATGATTTTGACAATTTCACGCTACGGAGAACGGCTCCTGAATGAACAGGTTCCAGCTTACAATAGAACAAGTAGCTGTTAGCTTGCGCAACTCATAAGGCTTTGTCATTCAAAAAAACGCAAAAAAAATAAAATAGAAGCCTATTAGTACAATGTTTCCCACAGTATTTTACATAAATCCTCAGAACACATCCTATACCCAAAATGTAAGGATAACATGATTTCCTATGCCGATTCACTATAAGAATGTTCAAAAAGGGGGAAAATTAAATCCCCCCTAAAATACTCATACGTAAAGTTTCAAAACGCCGATACACGTGTATTGTTTTTTTGTCCCCTCTACCAGAATCCATTGTCGGAACCTTGTTATTTTGGAAAAAATTTGATTTTTTTTTTCAGTGTTATTAAAAATTTCATTTAACAATTAAGGGGTTATCCATTTTCTGCTTAGGAAAGTAAAGTTTTAAAGAACACACAAATAAATGCAGATTTTGATAAAATTTTTATTTCATTATACTGGTTGCTGTTGAATCATTGAAATTTCTTTTGAAATAATTTTCAATGATTTCTGTGCACAACTCGGGCACTAGCTCGGCTATGACTTGACGAATATTGGTTTTTAATTGCTCAAGAGTTTGAGGTTTTTTCAAGTAAACCCGATATTTTCACCTGAGCACAAAAAAAGTCCGGAGACGTCAAATAGCACGATCTCAGTGACCAATTGACATGGGCAAATCTCGAAATAAGTCGCTCTAGAAATTTCTGTTGCAAGTGTTGCTAATTGGTGCTGTTTTGTTGCTTGCGGAACCATCTAGTTGAAATCACATATCGTCCAGATCTAAATCTTCAATTTCAAGAAACAAAAAAATCGGTAAACATGCGGCTATAACGTTCATAATTGACTGTAACGGTTGCTCCTTGATCGTTTTCAAAAAAATACGAACCAATGACACCACCAGACCACAATGCACACAAGTCAATCAGTTTTTACTTAATTGAAACTGAAGAAGTATTGGATGGAAAAGCTTATTGTTAAACGTCCTTCATAGGGAGTTATTTTGCTTTAACCCTCTAACCGGTAAGAATGAAATAATGGAAAAAAGCAACCAAAATATTTGTTTCTGGTAAATACCTATTTGTATTAAGAACATGAATCTCATAGCTGTTTGTGATTTCATTGGAAAGTATAGACCTAAAAAAAAAAAAATTAATAACTGGCCATTTCAGCCCTTAAAAGGACTTTGACCTAGCTTCTTATGATCAATTCTGTTGTGTGTGTTATTAAATTTGTACACAGTTGACCGAGAAACGGACCTACAGGTTTAACGCCGACTCCAAACGGCGATGAACGAAATGTTCTTATTCTCAAGAAGCTTTACATGGCATTTTGATTACTCTCTGAGGTTTGCCATTGTCTGCAGATGGAGGCCGTACAGAAAAATTATTTTAATTCAAACAATTTTCTGTCGCTGCTGGGATTCGAACCCGAGTCTCCAGGTTCGTTGACATAGCGGCCACGCACTTTAACCTATGGAGGAAAAAAGTTCGATAGTTCGTTTTACAAAATGGCAGTTAAAAGGTGACCAGATAGCAATGATAGTTTTTGCAATTGTTATGTTTCAGTAGCTGTCACAATTATCAATGACATCTAGCTGTCAAACTATTTAATAAAGTCAATCATTTGCCATTTCATTATGCATCGTTTCATGCTTGCCACACGTGTGGAAATTATTAAAAAATATTATCGAAATTCCGGCTCAATTGTAAATAAATGAGGTCGGTCGTCATCATGGCTTCAGTGCGCAGCCTATTTTTCGCCCGAGAGTCAACATGAATTATTTTGTGATTGAATTTGGACCTATATCCGTATAAGATTGTGCTGACGTATGATTTGAAGCCGGACGACTATAGACAAAGTCGTGAGATCGGTAAAAAGGCCCTGGAAATGTTAGTCGGTGATACGGATTTTGACTAAAACATTATTTTTTCGGACGAGACCTATTTTTGGGTGAACAGCGGCTATGTCAACAAGTAAAATTGGCATTATTGGAGCGACCACAACCCACAAGTGTTCGACCAAGCATCAATTCATCAATAAAGTTTGACTGTTTGGTAAGGTTTATGGCACGGCGGCATCATTGGACCTTATTTCTTTCAAAATGAGGAAAGAGATAACGTTACCGTCAATTGTCTTCGGTATAGAGCGATGATAAACAATTTCTGCGGTAAGAGCTTGACAACATCGTTATATTCGAACTATGATTCCAACAAGATGGCGCCACATATCATGCAAGCAACGCAACGATCGAAGTGGTGAAGGAGAAATTTGGCGACTGGCTCATCTCTCGACGAGTGTTCCTCAATTAGCAGCTGCGACCATGCAACTTTACACATCTCGACTATTTTCTCTGGGGCTGCGTCAAGTCCTTAGTTTACGCTAACAAGCCAAGCACCTTGGACGAGCTTTTTCGAGACGCTATTGCCGAAATAACACCTCACATATTAGACCGAGTCATCAAAAATTGGACCGACCGCTTGAAGCGCTACCAGTGAAGTCGAGGCGGTCATTTAAGTGATGTGCTATTCATAATTGCATGAGCATAGCTTCAAAATAAGGTCAAAATCAATTTGATATCTCACATCGTTGCCGGTTTATTTTAATTTCTTTTCCTGTAGTTTTTATTTGGTCACCCTTTAGTTAAAAAAAAAAATTAATATATTCCTTTAAAAATTCAATATTACACCATTCAACACGAAAAAAAGTAACTAGGTTCCGACAACGGATTCTGATAGAGGGGACAAAAAAACAATATACGTGTATCGGCGTTTTGAAAGTTTACGCATGCGTCTTATTTTAGGGGGAACTTAAGTTTCCCCCTTTTTTAACATTCTTATAGTGAATCGGCATAGGAAATCATGTTATCTTTACATTTTGGGTATGAGATGTGTTCTTAGGATTCATGTAAAATACTACGAGGAATATTTTTGTTCAACATTTTAATCCCCTAACTTCTCAATTTATGAGTCTTTTTTGACCATTTTGTGATAAAAGACAAAAAAGACCCATAAAACATGGATATAACGGGTTAAAATGTTCGACATGACATGATAAATATGTTAAAAAAGGGGGAAACTTAAATTCCCTCTAAAACAAGACGCATACGTAAACTTTCAAAACGCCGATACACGTATATTGTTTTTTTGTCCCCTCTATCAGAATCCGTTGTCGGAACCTTGTTATTTTGAAAAAAAAATTGATTTTGCTGGTCAGTGTTATTAAAATATCTACTCAATTAATTTCAACAATATTGTAAAGTTCAGAATTATTATTTTTTTTTTAATTTATTTTTAATTATTTATTAAAAATTTATAAAAAAAAACGTTTATTATAAAAAACCTAATATAATAAAAGGTATTTAAATTTAAAAACTGTCTCTGAAACCGAAGTTTAACAGAAATTATTAAAAAGTCTCAATTATATTGATTAAACCGTTGTTTCAAACCAACAGTCTTGCTGGTTAGAGGGTTAAAGATTTTAAATTGAAATAACTATGCTACGTTTACAATGGCTTAGATGACGAAGGTCGACAAATAGAAACGCAATCTTAATTAAGCCAATTTTTTAAGCCTTAATTGTTTGTTTTTCTTTATAGTGCCAGCGGGAGGTTAAATAATTGTTGTGAGTGGCTTTGATTGAAAGGAAAATGACAACTTTGCAAACAGAAAAAAAATTAAACAATCAAAATAAAGAACATGACTTAATTTACATGCGATTATAAAAGAAGTCAACTTTAAAATTGTGTGAATCACCGTGGTTTCATTTACAAAAAAAAAACAAATTAAAAAAAGGCCTCGTGAATGGAAGCATAGCTTTATTCCCAGTGGATATAAAGTAATAGCAACAGAATAGTGTATCTGTTAAAGTGTTAAAGTGTATCGGAGCTTGAAAGGTTAAGAACGCAGTTCAAGAAAAACATATTAAAATAAAATAAAAAGAAGAAAACAAAAGAGGTTTTAGAAGGGATCGAGATAATATTCTTTAAAAACATTGAGTGAGTATTTTAAGCATTGACCCCGAATTGAACCCGCCTATGAAGATAAATTTTCGCGCATTAAGCGCAACATATTATAACCAAAAAAGTGAAAATGTAACAAATTTTGAATTGTCGCCAAGAGTTGTGATCATAGATACAGCTACAACAATCGCATCATTTGTCATAGACTGCGATCGACTATTTTCTCGCATGCAACTTATAAAGTTTTTACTTTGGTTATTTTTATAAACCTGCATTTTTAATTTTTTGCCACTTTTTTTTACGATTTTTTCCTTTCTGTTTTATTTACCTTTAATAACACAAGTGAAAAAATTTTCATTTCAAACCCTCATTACATTATTTTTTGTAATTTTGTCTCAATTTCGTTTAACAAGCTTAGATTTTACTTTCTTCATGGTGAAAAGCATGATGAACACCGTTGTTGCTTTTGTAGTTTTTTTTTTGCCCGTAAAACAATAGCAATTGCACTTGAATTAGTTTAGTTTGAATGTATAATGAAGAAGTTGGCAGAAAAAAAAATCCAAGATATTTAAGGTGAATCACGCACATCAGTGATGTGACTATCGCGAAAAGAATAAAACTCTATAATTTCGCTTAAAACTCGTTAACATGGGCGTTAACATAGCCATGTTAACCGACTTTTTTTTACTGAAATTGGAGATATGAATGTGGACGACCTCTGGTTCATGCAGGATGGCGCGCCATGCCACACAGAACATGCCACAATAGATCTTTTGCGCACCAAATTCCCAAATCGTATTATCAGCCATCCTGGCGATGTCAATTGGCCGCCTTAGAGCTGCGATTTTACCCCTTTGCACTTTTTTTTTGTGGGGAACCGTAAAGGACCGATGTTATGCCAAAACTCCGGAAAATTGGAGTAACAAAATGCGCTACTGCGAAGCCAGCCGAGGCAGCCACTTGAACAACGTTATGTTCCATAATTAGTGGGAATGTTTGCTTTTACTTATAAAGCCATAATACATGGAAAAAGTTATATTTTGTTAATTTTCTTGCATTTTCTTGTATTTGGCCCATCCCTACTTTTCTATACATACCATGCCTCCTTATACCGTAGCAAAGGTAGTGACAAAGTAAGTGCACCCCTTACGCAACAAGCATGGGGCTATAAATACGTAATTGCTCCTTGATGAATATGAAATAAAAGTATCTACCAAATTTGAACATCTCATTTAGACACAACACGGACTTTCTTTGTCGTCGTGTTCATAGTTATACCATCAGATAAAACCTTTGTGGGTATTACTGAAGTTGCGAGGGTATTACTCGTACATAACTTATACTTCTCTATAATGGAGGCGATGATGGTGGTGATGATGATGATGATGATGATGATGATGATGATGATGATGATGCTGATGATGATGATGATGATGATGATGATACTGCTGGCTGTTATGTTATTGTTGTAATAATTGTTGCCATTGTTGTTACTACTACTGCCACTGATGACAGTTATATTGTTTTATGTTTGCACTAAGCTACATTGCTGCAGTGTTTAAAATTCAACAACAACAACAACAGTAGCGATGACAAAAGCAACAACAATTGTTGGTTGTTACTACCACAATACATTGCATTGTACACACAAAAAAATTAAAGAAACATTAATATCATTTTTTTTTGCAACAACAATGTGGGTCATCTGTTAATTAGTCGCTTGTGCTGATGGGCTGTTGTTTGCGCCTGTACTGTCACTGCAGCTGTTGCAACCCTGAAAGAGTAGCACTGATTTTATTTTTCATTATTTTGCCACTTTTTATTTTAACTTTCTTTGTTGTTATCATTTGGCAAAATTCGCTTGAACAATAGCGATTTATTTTTTTTCGTCGCCCAACAAACAAGACTGTCGCATTGTGTCGCGTGCCTGGAATATTTTAGAAAGTGAGTCTTTACAGCAGCAAGAACAAGAAAAGCAACAATTAGCAGTTGCCCCATAAACATGACAATCAGCAGGTTGTTGTCTCAGCTAATTTGCATAAAATTGCACTTGTTTTGTTAATGATTCAAGTTTTACGAAGTGTTACGGAGCTTCGTTGTATGAAGCATTGAAGCGAATTTACATTGTGTTCAATAGTTTTGGGTGTTAAGTAATTTCATTATGTACAGATATTGCAGCGTTAATTCTCTTAACAAGCCCTGAATAACCGATATATATTGCCACATTTAATTGCTTTTTTATTTATACCAATAGAAATAACAAAGCTTTTGTTGCTTTGTTGTTTGCTATTTGCTTGTAGTTACGTGTTTGTCACTTAAATTTAAGTACAGATAATGTTGAATTTGAGTAAAAATATTCATAAATATGGTGCTTGTAAAAACAAAAAAAGTAATGGTTGATATACTATGCAAGCAGAATCAGGGATTAAAAGTTGCCCATTTCAACGCCAGAAGCCTCAACGGTTCAAAGCTTGACTACGTGAGGCATGTTTTTGAAAACTCGCTTGTAGATGTTTTATGCGTATCTGAAACATGGTTTAACATAGATGTTGAGGATTGCCATATAAATTATTATGAGCTGCTGAGGAATGACAGGAAAAATAATAAGGGTGGGGGAGTTGCAATATATCATAAGTCGTCTTTGAATTGTAAAGTTATTAGTAGATCTGTTGATGTTGGTGTTGAGTTGCTAAATGTACATACATACAATTTTATGATCGTAATAATACCAAAGTCTTTATGTCTTGTGTCTATAATCCCAATCGCAGTAATAATATGCAGCCTTACTTTGACTCGTTATCTGATTGCTTAATAAATAATGACTTCTTTGTTGTATGTGGGGATTTCAATGTTAATTTGCTTGTTAATGACAATGTTACTAAGAAATTTTATGACGGCTTAACTCAATCAGGTTTAATGATTGTTAATAGTAGTATGCCTACTAGGTTTGCTAATAATACTAACCCTAGCTTACTTGATCTTTTCATAACTTCTGATGCTTCCTTAGTTCTATTTTTTGATCAAATATCATGTCAGTGACCATGATCTTATTTTTTCTATGTTTAGTGTAAATCTCTGTTATAATGTTCTACCAACTACAATAACGTATCGTGACTTTAAGTCTATTGACAATGATTCCCTGTTTTCTCACATTATGTCAATTCCGTGGAATGATTGTTGGTATATCAATACAGTTGACGATAAACTCATGTTTTTTGTAAGTGTACTTAACGATTTATTTGACCAACATGTCCCTCTTCGTACTGCTCGTTGTGTTAACAGTTCATGTCCGTGGTTCACTCTACATGTTAAGTGTGCAATAAAAAAACGAAATCAGGCATATACTAAGTGGAAAAAAGCGCCAACAGCATTGCACTGGGAAGAATATAAGAGAGCTTGGAAAGAAGCAAAATCGCTTGTTAATGCTGCAAAGAAAAATTTTTATAAGTCAAAACTTGACGTATCACTTTCCTCTAAGCAACTTTGGAAAAATTTAAAAGAAATTGGAGTATGCAATAAACAGTTGCCTAAGTGCCAGATTGATCCAGAAGTTCTGAATAACTTTTTTGTCCCTGATTCATTGCCCTATGTAAGCTGCAATCAAAGCAGAATGAATTCAGTCAACAATATTAGTAACTTTGAGTTTTCCAGCGTATCGGAATATGAGGTTGCCAGGTCTGTTATGAAAATTAAATCCACTGCTCTTGGAGAAGATGGGGTAAACATAAAGTTCGTCAAAATAATTTCGCCTTACATTTTGAGTCCGTTAACGCACATCATCAACCATTGCTTTACTAGCTCATGCTATCCCAAAATGTGGAAAATAGCAACAATTATTCCCATTGCGAAAAAAGCTAGAGCATCAGAGCCGTCTGATTTTCGACCTATTAGCTTGTTATCATCGCTATCCAAAGGGTGCGAGTCATTAATGGCAGATCAGATCTCGTATTACATTTGTACTAATAAGCTCCTGTCTCCCTTGCAGTCTGGTTTTCGCCCTGGACATAGTTGTTCAACTGCAGTAGTGAAAATCCTAGACGACATTCGTAAGTCTTTCGATAAAGAACACCTTACTTTACTGTGCCTTTTAGATTTTTCTAAGGCATTCGATACTGAAGATCATTCTCTCTTATGTTCAAAGCTTGAAACCTGCTTTAGTTTTTCCTCAACTGCTGTCAATCTTATTAAAAACTATCTAAAAGATAGATCCCAAAGAGTGAAAATTGACTATAATTACTCGAACTATAAGTATCTAAATAGCGGAGTGCCACAAGGCTCAGTTCTTGGACCACTTATCTTTGCAATTTTTATTAATGACATCTTTTCCATTCCGAAAAATGTAATAATGCATGCATATGCGGATGATGTCCAGCTTTATATGTCTCGTCCAATTGGCCTCAGCGAAGACCTTTGCTTCAGAGTTAATGAGTACCTTGAATCCATTAATAAGTGGGCGATGTGTAACAAGCTTAAACTAAATCCACTGAAATCTTTTGTGTTGCCAATTTCAAAATCTCGTTACTCAGTTGATGATATTCCTACCCTATACATAAGTAGTACACCACTGAAGTTTGTTGAAAAAATAACCAACCTTGGGTATCGAATAAACAACTCGCTCTCATGTGTTAACCATATTAACTAGGTTGTAAGCAAAATCTACTATATCTTAAGAAATCTACGAATGACTGCTCAGATCACACCAACAGAAACACGTCGCAAACTAGTAATACAGTTTATTATGCCTTTTATAAATTATTTTGAAGTGGTGTTTAGTAAACTAGATTCCCATTCGTTACATAAACTGCAAGTGGCGTTCAACTATGCGGCCCGTTACGTTTACGGACTTAGAAGATTTAGCCAGGTTGCTGGTCTAAGCAATCGTATTCTTGAATGCAATTTAGAAAATTACTTAAAAGCAAGAAATTGTTATATTCCTCCATAAGCTCATATACTCAAAAATCCCCAACTATCTATATTCTAAAATTCAGTTTTGTTCATCATCTAGAAGCTTAAATCTTATAATTCCCCGCTTTAAATATTTAAACTTCTCAAGACTTTTTTTTTATAAGCACCATTAGATTGTGGAACTCCTTGCCTAGGTTTATCAAATCTATATCAAACGCACGAAACTTCAAGCAATTAATATCTGTACATTTTTCTCAAGTTCTCGTTTCTACTCTTCTATCTTCCTATTTCACTCCTTCTATAAAACTTCGCTTTATGAAATGCAACCTCTTGTTGGCATTATTATTTTAATTAATATAATTTAAATAAATAACTGTTAATATTTGAGCTATTTGTTTAATTATTGTTTTTATTTTTTTTCATTTTAATGATTGTTCGAGATATATGAAATACACCTTATTGTACGCAAAATAATAACTTTATCTTGTGTACTAATAACTGTTTTTAAATAAATAAATAAATAAAATAAAGTAGTTAGCGCGCTTGACTACTACCCCAGAGGTCCCGAATTCGAATACCGGCCAGGACATAATCCGCTTTAGCCTTCTTTTTGCATTTAATTTCATTTCATCATATTGATTTACGACTTGAGGTTGTATTTGGTGGTAGAGAAGTTTATGGATGACATTGTCTTTAACTTGAGTGAGGTAAAGACATTTGAGTGGGATAAAGACATAACACTTACATAAATCAGATTCAATTTAAAATGTTTCTATGGATTTCCATTACTCTTAGAACATCCCACACATGTTTCGCTTAGTTGCCCCTTTCTTCCCACTAATCTATCACCACCTTTCCGAATCAAGGCAGACTTGACTGAATATGCATTACATCTAAAATCCTTGGTGTAAAGCTTCAAAAAAACCTGTTTCAGTTTTGTTATCCGACAGTTTTTGGGGACTCTGCTAAAGAATCTGAAATTCTGCCAATTTCCAAACTATTCCAAACTTTTTGGCTGTTATGAATACATCCGTAGGTTTTGACTTGACGAAGTATCTTTATCCTAGTCCTAATTCTTATCATTATCTATTCCCTTGTTCCTAAGCTTGTCCCAACCTTGCTTTTATTCATATGTTTGGCCTTATACTTGTCTAACTCCTTGTCCTAATCCTTCTCAAAACTCTTGTTTTAGTCCATGTAGAAATTCTTTTCCAGTCTTTATCCGTATCCATATCATCACCTCAATGCAAAACTGCCACAGCAAAAAGTTGAATTTTGGGAAACACGTGACTTTCGTACAATGCAAGACAGATACATCTGCTCCCTAGAGATCAGGGATTCAAGTTACTTATAAGTTATAATCGAGACACTTTTCCACAAAATTGTGGACCACTTTACCTCTGTCCTTAACAGTCCGTTCAAAAAGTCCATAGGATGACACATAGATGGCGTTATTAGATTTATTTCTGTAGCGTTTGGGTTCGTGCTACTAATTAAAAGAGTGTTCGACGTATCAATAAAATATTAATTTATTTCAACTTAAACAAATAACAATAAAAACTGAACTGATCTGATCGGATGCTAACAATCGTATGTATAACGCCGAGAATGAATATCAAAAAGAATAGAAAAAGTCAAGTTGGTGACGGTTGACAAAATGCAGTCGATTATAATTTCATGACAACCAGGTGGCGTTGCAAGTCACGTCAAGTGCCCACATTTCCATATGATTTTAATTTAGTACTAACCTTCAAACGATACGTATATAAATTTAACAACTTCGTTAAAATTGTAAAGTAAAGAAATTGATTCGTGAGTTATAGCATTTTGTGTGCAACTTTTGTTATTGAGTTTAGAGTTTTGATAAAGCATTGCTTTTTATGAAAAAAAATACAGTGTAAACCAAACAATGGCTTGATAAACATTATCCGGACTCTGTTCCATCAAGACAAATGGTAGAAAAGTGAATTGCTGAATTTAAATGGGTCGTACAAGCACAAATGATGCAGAGCGCAATGGACGCCCAAATGAGGCTGTTCTTCCAAAAAACACCTAAACAATCGACAAATTAGTTATGAACGATCGCAAATTGAAGGTGCACGGGCTAGCTGACATTGTAAAGATACGATGGTAGTGTTTTTACGATTTAACATTTGGGTATGCGAAAGCTCTGTGCAAAGTGGGTGCTGCGTGAGCTCACAGTTGACCAAAAACAACAACGAATTGATATTTCAGAGGAGTGTTTGGCACTGTTAAACGACAATAAAATCGAATTCTATCATCGATATATGACAATGGATGAAACATGGCTTCACTATTACACACCAGAATCCAAAAGACAGTCAGCTGAGTGGACAGTAGTCTACGAACCGAATCCAAAGCGTGCAAAGACCCAACAGTCGGCCTGTAAAGTAATGGCGTCTGTATTTTGGGATGCGAAAGGAATAATATTCATCGACTATCTCCAAAAAGGAACCACCACATTTGTAAAAGAAAAAGTGCTGTTTCACCAAGACAGTGCACCGTGTCACAAATCGATGAAAACGATGGCTAAATTGAATGAATTGGCCTTCGAATTGCTTACCCACCCACCGTATTCTCCAGATTTAGCCCCCCAGCGACTTTTTCCTGTTTTCAGATCTCAAGAGAATAAAAAAAAAAAAAAAATAAATAACTGGCCATTTCAGGCCTTGAAAGGACTTTGACCTAGCTTCTTATGATCAATTGTGTTGTGCGTGTTATTAAGTTTGTACACAATTGACCGAGAACCGGACCTACATGCTTAACGCCGACTCCGAACGGCGATGAACGGAATGTTCTTGTTCTCAAGAAGCTTTACATGGCATTTTGATTACTCTCTGAGGTTTGCGATTGTCTGCAGAGAGGTGGCGGCCGTACAGAAAAATTATTTTAATTCAAATAATTTTCTGTCGCTGCTGGGGTTCGAACCTGGGTCTCCAAGGTTCTTTGACATAGCGGCCACGCACTTTAACCAACTACGCCACGGACGCCACGATCTCAAGAGAATGCTTGCTGGAAATTCAAGTCCAATGATGAAGTAATCGCTGAAACCTGAGGCCTATTTTGACGAGAAAGAGAAATCGTACTACAAAAGTTGTATCGAAAAGTTGAAAAATCGCTATACTCGTTGTATCGCTCTCGAAGGCAAATATGGTGAATAATATAATCGAGTTTTATCCAAATTTTGTTTTGTTCTTAACTTATCCTACGGACTTATTGAATGACCTGTCAAGCCTTATATTTTTCCTTGGCTTGTCCTAACCCTTATTTTAGTTGTTGTACAAATCCTTATCGTCGTCCATTTTAATTCTTATTTTAACGTAGCGTGCAACGTTTTTTTAATATTAAAATTAATATAACGTGATAAGGCGCAAAAATTTCAAAGAGGTCCAAGACCCAATCTTTGCTGTCGTATATTAAAATTTGTTATAGCACGTCATATATTTATACCCCCACGTTTAAAAAACGTAACAGGGGTATATTAATTTTGTCACTCCGTTTGTAACGCCCATAAGGAGGCGTGGCAGGTACAGAAAAGTACATGTATTCTTGATCAGCCGGAGTCGATTTAGCCATGTCCTTCTGTCCGTCTCTCTTTCTGTGATCACGATTACAGCCGTAATTTTCAAGCTATCATCACGAAATTCAATATTAAGCTTGTATCTAAAAAATGAAGGCCAAGTTCGAAAATGAGCCAAATCGGATGAAAACCACGCCAACCTTCCATACAAATTGGCTTTATCAAAGAGATAAAATCTTTTCAAATTCCACAAAAATTAATATATGGACTTGTAATTTTGCATATGAACTTTGATATATTACATGTACTTTGTGTATGAAATTCAACCAAATCGAGTGGAAACCACACCAACCTCCCATACAAAGTGACTTTGTTGAAAAAAAAAAAACAAAAGCGAATATTTTCTGTTAAAACTATGACGAAAATTTTTTTGAAAATAAACATTTTTTTGACTGCTTAAGACTTTGAATATACTTTGGTTTGGCCGTGGGGGTATATTAACTTCGGCCTAGTCGAATATCATTTCTTACTAGTTTTTGTTTATTTTTATCGTGAGAGCTACCATACCATAGCTACCATAGCATAGCATAATTTCTAATTTAAAAATACCCGGAACAAACAAACCGTGCTTGAGATTTTATCAAAATCTTTTTCTCTGGGTTCGTACATCTGTCATCTGGTGCTTAAATATCTGTTTGAACACCAGCAAAGAGTTTCTAATAAAAAATTATGTGAAGAATTATGGAGAAATATCACAAAGTCGAAATATTTGGGGAATCATCATGACATAAACCAAAGATTTATTTCAAAAAATAAAGTGGATGTTGTTAACAAAAATAGCAGCACTTACCAATCACGAAAAAAAATTTGAGAAGCTATAGAAAAACATAAATATTTTTTAATTATAAACTTTATTTGTAAATTAACATTTAATGTTTAGTAGCATGGCTTTCATTTTAAATAACTCCAATACATCTGCGTTGCATAGAATTGACTAAATTCTGACATCTCTCAATTGATATTGCATACCAGTATTTACTCACTATTTCCCAGAGCTCCTTGTTTTTTTTAAGATTCGCTGCACTAACTGTATTTTTTATGTCTCCCCAAAGGTTTTCTATAGGGTTTTGGATCCGGTGACAACTGACTAATCCATTAAGTCGACATTTTTCCCGCCTAAACTATTTTTGTCCCCGCTTACTTATGTGCTTCGGGTCATGATCTTGCGGATTTACCCATTCCAACGACATAAAGTCCTCAGCAAACGGAAGCATAGTTTCTTCAAGTATCTGAATATAAAGAAACTGATCCATGATTCCGGTTATCGAATATATAGGCCCAATGCCATGATAGGAGAAACATGCCCAAACCATAAGCTTAGCGCCACCATATTTTACTGATTTAACGGTGTATTTTGGATCATAAGCAGTATAATCTGATATTCTCGCGTATTTTCTACGATCTTTTGATCCATAAAGAACTATTTTGCTCTCATCGCTCGAAAGAATGTTTCGCCATTATTCGCCAAGTGTGCTTTAACGAAAGTTACTCTTTGAATAACGTGTTTTTTGACAGTAATGGTACTGTTATGGGGCTTAGTGCGATCAGCTTAGCTTCCAGTAAACGACTTCTTATTGCCAGTAAACTGGTAGACAGCTTAAGATCCTCTTTAATTTTTTTAGAACTGATTTGCGTATCTTGTCTTACCATTTGCACTATTTTTCGATCGAAGGCATTTGAAATCATTTTGGAAGAGTAAGCGACGGTTTTTTTAATTTCCCGGTAAGTTTTCCGTCCCTTTCGCAAATTCTTAATAATATTCCGTTTTTCTTCAGGAAAGTGTTTAGATCGGTCCATTTTGTTAAATAACTGAATAAAATGAATTAAATGAATAATTTCATAAACAATATTAAGTTGATTCATGTCACTTCGTTTGTCTGCGTATATCGTAAATCGTATTCTTCGTATATGGAATTGAGATGAACGTACTTTTAGAAACTTTCGTATTTTCTTGTAAATTGTCAATGCCAATTTATTCAATATAATTGAGCGCTAAGGTAGCGATGAAGAAGCTCTAATTTAAGTAAGGTTACTTTCCAAGAGCAAAATCACAAAAAAAAAATAAATCGTCAATTGATGATCTTGACTTTGTTAATAAATTAATTATTTTTTTCATTTATTGCATATAATTTTTTAATCAAATAAAACGGTTGAAGGTCTACTCGTAAAGAAACTTAAACCGCCCGATGTCTAATCTTGTCCTTATATTTAAGTATATTACTTAAGTGATTATATGAAGTAATATTCACGTTAATTGCTGATTTTAAATATTAACCTTCTATAACCATGCAAGTAACCATAACCTTCCATAACCACAAATCTCTTTCGTGGTTAGACATTAGGTAAATGCTCAAGACCAAATCAGAAAAATTTCCTAGCCTTTAAAAAACAAACTTTATGATGAGAACAAATCAGACTTGGTCCACGTGGTAACCACCATTGCTCAAATGTCTTCCTTGTCTGACTTCAATCTAAACAACGGCTTAGTCATCGGTTTTGTTAATCCGGAAGGAGGAAATACACGACCAGTCTCTGGGTGGTAAGTCGCTGAAAGCTTAAATCTGAGGGTGCAGCTATTTCTGTTGAAAAGCGGCCAACGAGAGCAAACAGCAGAAACAGCTTTAATGAAACTGCAGCAACCTTCCTTGCTGATAGAAACTTGCACCAACAAAAGATTCTTCTTTTGGAAGGCAATCAGGAAGAGGACCCAAATTCCGAGAGCATGATTTTTGAAAATTGAATCTTCAGGAAAATGCGAATAAAAAACATTTTCCGATCAAATTTATTTTTTTTTTTTATTCTGATAAATAACAATAAGCCTGAAATACAATAATGCGAGAGTGCGATGCGAGACAACGTAAGAATCTCGTACGAGCTGTCAAAACATTTTCATAAGCCGTGTGCTTATGCGGCAATCTACAATGCATTGCGATGCGCTTGTGCGATGCGAGGCATTTTCGAAAAATTGAAAAACCTCGCATGCGATGACGAGCTGTCATAAAAATTCCATTGAAAAAACCAAAATGGTGGGTTGCGTTTATCAATTTTCTTAACCTTCCACAGTTGCAACAGAACGTACTTTGGAACTAATTAAAGTACGATTTTATTTTGAGAGTACGAAATATACATATCTGTGATGTTATCGCTTTACTATTTTAAAAGTAGATTTACGGTAGAGAGAAGTTCGTTTTATGGTAAAGCGAGGTACTATTTATTATGAGAGGGTGCGTAAATAGTTCATAATTTCTTTTTTCAGCTCATGTTGCTGAAATAAAATGTTAAAATGTATGTAACGTTTTAGTACCTTTTCTTATGTCGAAAATACTTTTTATTATTTGGCCGTGTGCTATTCGGAAGCTTTTCACTCGGATGATGAAATTTTGACTGTTTAAATGAGAACATTTGGCACTTGTGAGGTGAATATGATTGGCAAAAAATCATATAGCCCCATTGGCTAGTATAAATATTGACAATCGGCAAGAGAATTTTTTATAAAAGCAAAAATAGAATACAAATATAAACACTTAAGGAAACCATGAAAAAGGTTTTTAATTGTTATGGTGAATTGAATATGGTGAATCGAATTCAATGTTATATTTTGAAACTTTGTTCATCTGTTAAAATCAAGTGAGCGTAAACCGCTCAATCTAGGTAGCATAAAATATTTTCGCTACCTAAAATGGCGACCGCTCAGGCAACATGTTGTGTGAGCGCTTTGTGCTACATCCGATTCAGCCGGAAAGTTGAGCAACAGTTGTGTAGAAAGTATCGGCCAGAATGCAACCAATATCAACAGCTGATTTTGATAACTAGCGCACCCTGCTCTCCAATATGAGCCTACCTTGTATTTGTATCATGAACAACCTCAGCAGCTGCAGATGCATTTTCACAAACAGCTGTTTTTGACAGGAGATGTTTTCTTGTAGAAGAGAAAGTAAGCCGTTGTCAATGCTACCTTGTATTATTATACCATGGGTTCAACATGTTGGACGACAAAGTCGGATGGAAAACTAACGGGAAAATTTGATTAAGCTTTCGAAAGATCCAACAGTTGAACCATGCTTAATTCCATACTAAATTCCCTTTCCACTCAGCCTATGTCTACAAATTTTATTATTTAAACAGTACGCTTTTATTTTTAACCAGTGGAACTCTGGTTCCTTCAAAACTAGCGCTTCTCATTGTACATAAAATGCGAGGGCAATGCGTGCGTGGTTACGTTATTTAATCGCATCGCATCCTCGCATCGCACTCTCGCACTATTGTTCTTCAGGCTTAACTGACAATAAATTTACACAAGCTGACTTACGACATAAGCATCGAATATGTTGCGTAGATTTGAAAAATATTCGCAACTCAAATTTCGTATGAAATACTTTTGACGGTTTGTAAGTTTTTACGAAATACGAGCTTACGAAGCACTTACGAAATGACATGAAGCACCTTATTATTTCTAAATAAATGATTGCTTACCTGTCGTAAGTATAAAAGAACAGCTCTTCTTGCAAGTGCACGATAATATAATGTACCTATTTTTTGAGAGCTCGCGATATACTTTTATAACGGCATTTACATGCAGTTAACAGCAAGTAAAAAGTATTTTAATATATAATTTTGACGCTTTCATAATATGTGCTGCTATTTTTATGAACACAACTGTACATAGCGAGTAATAATTCCATGCAACAATTTTGCAGTTTCGTTGCTTAAGCAGCTTCCTCCGTATCCCGATGACGTAATTAATTCTCGTTTTATATTTATGCCTTTTTCGACTGGAAACATGCTCTTTAAAACGTAACGTTGTCACGTTACAACATTCGAAATTACCATTTCGACCCTTAAAAGGACTTTGACCAAGCTTCCTTGTCCTTAAAAGGACTTTAGGCCTTTGTGTTCTGCGTTTTATGAAATATTTGCACACAATTGGTTGAGAACTGAACCCTACAAGTTTTTTATGTCGACTCTGAAAGGATATTGTTCACGTTCTCAATATTTTAATATTCAATAACCCACGTTGATATTTGATAACGTTTTAGAAATAAAACGCAATACGTTTTGTTTTTATGAATGACGAAAATTTACGACATATACATAAAAAACTTAACATAAATATACAATACAAGACCAATACACTTCATCGTGAGTACCCCCTTCCTCCTCCCCGTGTATACCACCTTTCCCAGAAACTTGGTAACTTTGTTTACTTTAACAAAAAAAAATTTTTTTTTTTGGAAAAACATATAGGTACCTATATAAATAAACAAAATAATTGTTTATCGCAATCATGCGAGATAAGTTAGCAAGTTGATGAATGATAAGAACAGCGGCTACTCTCTTGTACATATCGATAGCAATTAGCACAAGTTCGCTCCCAACAAAACAAGTTATCGTGTTCTATACGTCAGTCAGTTTGCGATTTTTTAACCTCAACGAATCACACCAGTGACTCATACTCTTGAAAAACATACAAAAAAAAAATATGTTCTAAGAAAAAAAAAAAAACAAAAAACCAATAAAAAACAGTCTATGCATCCAGCGATTAGATTAGTTCCAGAGACAAACTCTGAACACCGATGAAATCATCAACATTGTCTTCAGTTGTTCTTTTTATTAACCGGTTGTGCTTTATTGAACCGCAAACTTAACTCAGCGGAAGTTGGCGGCAACAAATGCTATAAATTTACCATAATTATTGAGCATCTTCACAGATTAGGGTACGTAAATCGATTTTATAAATTAACATTTATTCTTTAAGGTCTCAGTGGGTCCATATAAGGAAACCAATTCAAGATTGTACGAAAAACCAGTGAAGCGAGTGGCTTGAAAAGAATTTTTAAACATTTCAAAATAAGCAACTTTTTATTTGGGTTGAAGCTTAAAGAATGAATTATTTAAAAATAAGTCTACAATAACGACTTTATCTTCGGATTTTGGGTCACAGTCACACAACAATGACATTTCAGCTCATTAAAATATGTCAATTGCATTCATTTGGCCAAGAGCAAAGTCCATTTATTTGCTGTCGGTTGTTTGCTTCCCGGATGTAATTTTTCGCTTCCATATCATAACTTTTTGGCATAAATAGCATTGTTAACCCACGCTTGTCCCAAACAAAAACAACAAACTTCACACAGATACTACATTACACACATAGTGGCCATATTGAACATAAGTGCTTAAGGTCATTTGTACACATTCTGTCAACAGTTAATAAACTGTTCGGACGACATTGTTTTGATGTTTTTTTTTTTATTTATTTTTATATATTTTTTGTGTGTTTTTCTTAAGCAAAATTTTGTTTTCTCTGTTTATATTTATCTATTCATCTTTATTCTCATTAACATCTTCATTAAATTCTTACTGTGCATGGCTTAACAATCGCTTTTATGTAGATGTGGTCAGACATTAGTGGATGAATGTTAATTTCGTGAAAATTATATGTCATGCCATGATGACTACATGACGCAGGTAGATAACATCATTCAAAAACTAACCAACTCACTGTTAATGCCAGCTATAATAGTTCCATTATAAGGAAGCAATGGTGTTGGAGTATTTTTTATTTTACAATTAAATTCTTCTTTGATATAAAAAATAAATGACTTGATAGTCATTAAATAATTGAAGCATGAAAGAAGAACAATGAAGAAATAAAAAGGAACTTATGAGAAATATGGTTAAACTATTGCAATATATTGCCTCTTCAGTGTTTGGGCCAAGCTAGAGATCGAATTCATAAAAAAACATAAGTTTGGAGTAATTAAGGGCATGTACATAAGATCCTATGGGTGGCGGATCAATCAGGTCCTCTATAACTGTAACTAGTTTAACCATAAACGATAAGTACTCGAGAAATCATAAAACGCATCATAGTTAAGAGCATCGATTTTAACTGTTAGGCTGTTCATGGTCCGGTGCAAATAGTCTTGCATCATAACAAATGTAAAATTTATTTGTACTATTTGAACAGCATTAACTTTGAATTGAACTGAAAACCATTGAACTGAATTTACTTTGCTACGACTTTGCATATACCGAACATCTACTGCATATATTAATATTCAAAACCTATTGCAAACATTACTAATAAATTCTACCGACATTGCAAACATACCGAAAACATATTACATTTGTTTTCAACAACGTTGGGAAATATTGGAAACTTATTTCCAAAGTGAATACTGTGTAGCCCAAACAGTGAGTTACTTGAGAACTGCGAAAAATTATCGTTTCTGACGAGTCGCTTTTTCATTTCGCCGGTGACGTTAACAAATAAAATTGCCGTATCTGGAGCTTGGAAAACCCGCACCTTATTGTCGAGAAGCCGATGCATCTACAGAGAGTGACAGTTTGGTGCGGATTGTGGAGTAGAGGCATCATTGGAACATTTTTCTACGAAAATGGGGCAGGGAAAAACGTTTCGGTCAATGGTGGGCGTTACAGAGCCATGTTAACCGAGTTTTTTTACTGAAATTGGAGACATGAATGAAATTGGACGACATCTAGTTCATGCAGGATGGCGCGCCTTGCCTCACAGAACATGCCACAATCGCCCTTTTGTGCACCTAATTCCCAAATCGTGTTATCAACCGTCTTGGCGATGTCGATTGGCCACCTCGGAGCTGCGATTTTACCCCTTTGGACTTTTTTTTTGTGGGGAACCTTGAAGAACCGATGTTGTGCCAACAATCCTGAAACGATTCAAGCACTTTAGGCCAATATCATCCAAGCAACCCGTAAGCTTTAACTCAAAACCATCAACAAGGTCTTGGAAAGTTGGAGCGACAGATTGCGCTACTGCGAAGCCAGCCGAGGCAGCCACTTGAACGACGTTGTGTTCCATAATTAATGGGAATGTTTGCTCTTACTAATAAAGCCATAATACATTGAAAAAAATTTTTCAATTCAAAAAATTTTTTCCGTTTAAACAAAAAAAAAACTTGTATTTGGCCCACCCTACGTGCACTTGGTACACAAAGGATTTGAAAACTCTTCTCATCAAAATGAACAAGGCACGGAGAAAATATGTGTGTAGCTTAGACTCAAAAGACAGAAACCTAAAAACGTTTGTTTCTTGTATTTAAAAGCATGGTATAATAATATAAGGTAGTATTGACAGTTGCTTGGGCAACGACCATCTGTCAAAAAAAATGTCTAGAAAGAGAGCGTTCAATTATTTCTTATGTTTTCGCCATTGTTTATGTTTCAGCGCTTGCAAATAACCAAACATTTTCTTACAAAATATTGGCTATTTTATTTAATCAATAGTGAGTTATTATTACTAGAACGAAAATAATTTGTAAACTTAATGTTATTAAGTGCAAACATAAAAAAAAAGGTTGAAAACGTTTAAGTGCAGCAACCTCAGCAGCTGCAGATGCATATGGACGAAATTGAAGAAGTTTTCAATTAAAATTAAAACACCACGGCTGGAAAACGTTAAACACATATCACACATAATTTTTTCACAACTTTCATTATTATAATTGTGTATTTAACGCACATATTTTGCGGAATTTATTTATTTTTACATTCGTTTAATTCTTGTTGCACGAACAACTGTTTTTGACAGATGGTCGTTGCCTTGTTGCTGAGAAAATCTATACTTGTCAATGCTACCTGTATAATTGTATCATGATTTAAAAGTAGCTCAGAGAGCATTACTTGGTACCAGTGATGCTATTTGAAAATTTCGAGGGTTTCTCGTATGCTTGTTTTTTCAAGCAAATTTTCTTCAGCGATGAGGCCCATATCGCGCTAGGTAGTTGTGTGAATAAGAAAAATGCCGTATATGGAGCTCTGAAAACCCCCAAGCCATTATGGAGAAGCCATTGCATCCGCAAAAAGTGACTGTCCGAGGTGTGCAATATGGTCTGGTGGTATCATTGGTCCGTATTTTTTTGAAAACGATCAATGAACAACCGTTACAGTCATTTCTGAGCGCTATAGACCTATGTTAGTCGATATTTATGGCCTGAAATTTCAATTTTGATCGGAGATCGTGCGATTTGAAACCTCTGGTGTTTTTTTGTGGGGATATATGGCAAAATATCGTGTTTACATGATTAAACCTCAATCTCTTGAGCAATTCAAAACCAAAATGACCGCGCTAGTGCCCGAGTTGTGCACAAAAATCATCGAATATTACCTCAAAAGGATTCAATGATATTGTATTTCACTATACTGGCAAAGTCCATTCTTTATAACGAAATAAAAATTTTATCCAAATCTATCCGGAGCAGAAAATGGATAACCCGTTATAGCGTTGACTATATTTTATACCTATTTTAAGATTTTTTAAATAAAGAAAGATCAAATGTACCCCTATATGATGCAATGGGAGGGTGTCTTGTTTATTGAGCAATGTTTTGTGAGCTCGTAACAATCGCACAGTTTGATAAGTTTGGAGAGGATTCAAAATCAAGGAGGCATATTCTACTTTCAAAGAGGCTATAGATATAGTGAGCGATTTTGAGGAATAAGAGTCAATGAGTTTGAACTATTTCAAAGAATAAATTCAAGAAGTTAGTTAGTATGCTTTCGATATGTTGTTGGATATGATCTTAGCCATAATGACGATACGCGCTTCTGTTAACCTAATAAAATTCCCAATGTTTACACATAATTTATATAGTAAAAATATGAAACTTACTATTTAGTGACGTCAAAAAATGACTGAATGAATCTTAAAATGTTGTTGGTGAGCTGCGATAGGTTGTTAAAACTTTGTAATTTATATAAAACTTTGTTTTATGCACCTTTAATCTTTTTTTTTTATTTATTTTGCATTGAGTGTAGATAGATTTTTCTCACAAAGCGGAAAATTCATAGAATGACAAGCGAAAAATAAGTCGTTAATTTTTTCAGCCTATTGTTGAATGTAGACAAAAGCAATGAAAACTTACGAACCATAGCGAATGACACTGAATTGTTAGGCTTCGACTGACTACGGAAATAATTGGTGCTACCTGACGAGATTTTAAAGTATGAAACCATCTTGTCTTGGGCATGAAATTACTTAGATACGCATAGATGAATTCTTTAATAATATCAACCATTAAAATAGAAAATGAATTTTTTTTAATTAAAATAATTTCTCTTTTCTTTTGCAGCCTTTAAAATCAAAATCACACGACGCGCCCCATCATGACCTTCTATTGGTGGTCGCACTGGTTCTGGATAACATTGCTAAGCAGTAAGTTTTGTTAATTTTTTGAAAATATCAAATTAATGCTTTTACATTACCTTCTTGCTGTAGCTTTCCTTCTTCCCATCTTATTCGTTCATACATATCCCAGTCATGACATTGCCCCAGAGTACAAAAACGACACCAGCAACAATATTAATAACAACAACAGTAACGACAGCGACAAAAGCCCAAAAGCAGTTACGAAGCTATATCAGACAACAACAAAAATAATATGGGCCACAACATTGCCTCCTATAAACAGAGAAGCTGACGAAACAGTTCCTCAGGCAAGAACAAAACTAACAAACATTCCAATTACTTTGGAACTGGCATCTGCAACAGATGTTAACAATTTGGAGTTGGCTTCGGTGGAAGCTGCTGATCGTAGTGACAGCGTAGATTACGAGTTCAAAAGATCAACTGACGAAAATAAGTCCAATAGAACCAATGATGAAACAGAAGACATGATTCCTCAGCCAAAAGAAGAACAGCAACAACAACAAGAAAGACCAAATGACAGCAATACAAATGAACCAACATTGGTGGGCCAAAAAAGCTTGGAGAATTCATTGAATTCTACCAGACAAGAGAAGGAACTGAAAGACTTCAGTATCAACCACAACTTCAGTAACTTTAGCTCGATAACAACGAGGTAAGTTAAACAGACTTTGTCAATTTCGCTCTTAATTTGTACAATTTAACATACAGTAAAAACGAAATCATCAAAATCACTGCTGTGCAGAATGAATCGTTGACTTCATCATCATCATCATCTTCATCGACACCGTCACAACCTCAAATCGTAAATAACGCCCACTCACCGGTTGAGTGGTTGAATAGTAGAACGCTTGCAGCATCCGACCATGTAGCAGATGAGGAAGAAACCAGTTCTTCACTTGGTCAAAAGGTGCCCTTTACATTGGAAAATGTCAACAAGGAAGATGAAATACTTCGTGCTGAAAATGAGCATCGATCACGAAAGTCTAAAGTTCTTTCGGCCGAGTACAATCACATCAATCGCTTCATCAATTTCTCGACGGATTCCAAGAATCTGCTGACGCGTTCCGCATCATCGGCACCCAATGATTACGATGGCGATGAGGGC